>JBBPSC010000050.1:0-42830 GCA_038093395.1 Baorangia bicolor
CCATAATACAGGTCACTTCGTCGTCGTCGTCGACAGTCTTTGCCACAGAACAATATCACGGTCCTGCGAACGGATCAACAATTCCTCCCTTCATTAATGATACTAGGACACCTAATCTTACACTCCTCGACACCACCCAGGCGCAGGGCCAAGGCGAAAGCCCGACAATGATGTCGATGTTTGGTGAGCAGTGCTCATCAAGTCCTGTTCAACGACTGAGACAAAAATTCAGGGTTACCACTCAGCTCACCTTTCAATTTGACCTTGCCGCTCATTGACCCATCGTTACCGCAGCTTATCAATCAATCGCCATACACACCATCTACGTCACTTTCTTCCTCGCATCCGTCACCACAGGACCTTGGGCTTTTCGACCACACCTTTGATAGTGTCGCCCCACAGGTGCTCGGATTTAACCACGAAGCCACTGCGTTATCAGCACACTCGCTCCAAAGCGAACACGTGTTCTACTATTTTGAGCATGTCAGGAAGTCACTTTTCGCCTTCACAGGCAACACCGCTGCAAACGCGATATACTCAGTAAGTTTTCTTGACCAAAACCCAAACTTACCTGAAACTGATGAACCAATCAAAGGTTGTATCTCAAAACCCGCAAGGCCCTTTGACGAACGCCATATGTGCCCTAGCCAGTCTCCATAACATGCGCATTCGCGCCGCCGAGGGGCTGGAACCAGTAAACAGCACTCTGGAGAACTCGCCGGCAATAATATTTTATGATACTGCCCACGCACAGTTGTATAAATCTCGAGAGGGAGTGTTGACGGAAGGCGACGCCAATGCTGCGCTGCACCTCCTCGGCTTCTCCTTATTTTCCGGAGGCGTGACCGACTGGCGGCCGATGCTTGATATCGCCAATGACTGGATGGTCCAAACTGGAATCCCAACGCACGAAAACCCCAAACTCGCCATGATGAACATGAACCAAGCTGCGCGAGTAGCACTAAAAGCCACTATGGTGAGAGTGCAGCTGAAACAACGCCAACCTATGACTGATTCATTGTCAATAGTGGTTAGATGTCATGTCAACGATTACCCTGCATACCATACCCAAACATTTGGCTTTCTATCGGCGACTGTATCGGGGGGGAGGAGGTTTCTGGTCAGCTACTTCGGCTATGAGCGCCAAAGAAGACTCGGACCTTCGGGTGGACAACCTCACTGGATGTCCGGACGAAGTGTTGCTTGGCATCGCCGAGATCTCCACCCTCTCGTGTTGGAAAGTACAAGAGATGCGGAAAGGCTGCCTGAGCATGAAAGAGCTAATTCGACGCGGAAACATCGTGGAGAGCCACCTTCGTTCATGCGAGCCAATGTACTCTCCTGAACCCGATCAAAGCCCGCTGCACCCAGACCTCCCTGTCGGTGAGGACCCGAACTTGAAGGGAATACCAGGGATTCCAGCCGTCATTGACACGCGACAACTGGTGGCGAAGATATACCGGGAGGCGGCACTCTTGTATTTGCACACGATATTGAGCGACCCAATTCCAGGTAAGGGTGATGACAGTGGATAGAAAGATGAGAGCTTGACTGATGGGCTTGCAGGTGTACCTGAAATCATCCAGTCCATCGATATCATCACCCAGCTTGTACGTCAACTACCGATGTCGGCGCTCGATCGGATGCTGGTATTCCCGATATGTTTGGCGGGATGCCTGACGGACGACCCTATGAAGCGGGAGATATTCAAAGCGAGACTGGTCGGACAGCAGAGTCACTTTGGGGATGTCCATCAGGCATTGATGGTCATGGAAACAGCCTGGCAGCGGCGGGATACGAGAGGAGGTGCAGTTGAATGGCGCGACCTTTTGCATGTTCAAGGGAGAAATCTGCTTTTGCTGGTCTGAGACTGGTCAGAGATGATTAGCCCATTCACGCGTCTCGGTTGTTATCTTACTCACCCTATATATCGTGATGGTTAGAACGTTTAAGATAGTAGTGCATCGATAGTCGTTGTCGCAGTGTCCTATTAGCCATTTTATCAATTAAAAAAAGGAACTCACAAGTTCCAGAAGGATGAGAGTGGACCAAACGCTGAGCGTGTGCGAGTCTCAGGCAAGTCCAGCGCGACGCCTTGCTATATACCGAACGCACGGAAATTGCGCCAATCAAATATTGGCGGTGGAAATGTTGCAACGTGCATCAATCTCATGAGTCTAAAACAGCGCCCATTGACTTATCCAATCGCAAAGCGGTGCTATTATGTAATTGCATGTTGCCAAATAAATCCACAAAATAAATAAGCACGTGACTAACGCGTCGAGAATCTGAACCGCGGCAAGTTGCAATTTCGTGCTCTTCTTCAGTTTCTACTACGACATTCACTAGTCATGTTTAAAGGCATATTGCCATCCAAAAGAATACCCTCCTCCGAATTTACCATGGTCACCAGTCTGGGTGACATCTCCAACGGAAAGGAGAACGTCCCAGATCCTGTCTCTGCAGTGCCAGCAAAACCGTCAAAAGCAACGTTCCACAAAGATAAGGCAAAACACGAAAAGTCCAAGTCAATGAAAGCCTTGCAGGACTTTTCGGTCGAACCCGTTGTCACCAACCAGGCATTTGACAGACTCTTGGTCAGTGATGTACCCACTGAAAGCTTCCGCATTCTAACAAAAAGTGACAGGATGATCTGCAAATTCCACCTTCTCTCCGTCCAAAGCTTGCCAACATGGACGCTACGGTGAAAGCTGCCATGCTAAAGTCGTCTCAAGTCCTGACGGTTAGCCCGTCCACCGCTGCAGCGGTCCCATCCACCCCCCGCACAGTGCGCAAAGCGCGCAGCATCGAGTCCATAGCTTCTCCTCTCTCCGCAATGGGGTCCGACAGCCAGCCAAGGCGAGGCGGACTTTGGGGGTCCACCCTTGCCGGCAAGAGCACTACCGACCTCCATGCTTTGGATAGCTCAGACAAATCTCACGGGAGAGGGGCATCGTTTGATGCCGCACAAACAATTTCTCGTGCACAAGCTCCTGTGATTCCCATCGAACTCGTGTCCAGCAAATCTAAAGAGAAGGCACTCGGGAAGGGGATGACTCCCGTCAAGTTCAGCAGTATCTTGACATCGTCCTCCAGTACTGCACTCGATGTGGAAGTTGTCAAAAAGCTGAGACTCATGCTAAGAAACGAGGCGGCAAGGTAGTCTTGTTCTTTCCGTGATTTCTGGTAAACATATATTAACTTCTTCCAGCTGGACAGAGGACTTCCTCCGCTCAGGGGGCTATAGCGCGTTGCTGACGAGGCTCAATGAAATTCTCGAAGTGGAATGGCGGTTAGTTCAGCCCTACATCTCCTTTTGAACGAGACTTTAATCCAGATTCAAGTGAAGAGCAACATGATGATCAAATGCTTCATGAGCTGTTACGGTGCTTCAAAGCTCTCACCACGTCCTCAATTGGATGCTTCGCCCTCCGAAGTTCCTGCCCAACTCCATTCGTCCAGTTGATCTCGTTGCTTTACTCTGATAAGAAACCCGGCGATGTAGCGACCCGACAACTGATGGTTGAACTCCTTCTTATCCTATTCGAAGTTTATCCAGCATCGTCTCTTCCCTCGTCTGGCGGGCGCCTTCGTCGTGAGGCATGGGAATTATCAGGATCTTCCAGCAATGTCGTTACATTACCCGTGCCTCACAAGAACTTTTTCTCGCTTATCCGCGCTCTCTTGTTGACACCGGCTCCTCCACCCACAGAATCACCTGCCGCCCCGGTATCCCCACACGCATTCATCGAATCATTGCATCGTCCAAGGATATACAAATCATATCTACAGGAACTCTGTGACGTTTGCAGAGACTATTTCTGGGTCTTCTGTCATCCGAACAATACCATATGGAATCTCTCAGAAGTTGACGAAGGAAAGGTTGAGAAACCCAAGGCACCGGGAGGTATGACAGGCGGAGTGGAGTTTGAAGCGATGGGCTACTTTGTATGTTCACAGGCATATTGCATGAATGTTGCTCACCACTTGGAGTAGACAACCCACCTTAAGCTCATCAACGCTATCTCGAGATCTGTCCACGACCTCAATCTGTCCAGGGAACATGAAATGTCTGCTCATCGTTTCCATACGGACCTGTTTGCTTCAGGTCTTGAGCGAATCATCTTGGTATGCTGATCCGTTTCCCTTTCAAGCTAGCATACTTATGTTTGTTGAAGATCTCCCGTAAAGCCTCCACTGCATACTATCCTACCCTCCACCTAGAGTTATCGCGGTACATTCAGTGGGCCAGCCTAGCCAAATTTGAATTACCTTGGACTGTGTCAAGACTTGTTGGTCCTCCTCCGCTCGCACTATGCAAGTTGAGGCCTTCGAAGTCTAGCAAAGGCGATGATCATATTCCGCACAACTCTCCAACCAAACGACGGGTTGCCCCGCCTCCGGGCTTCGTTAGTTTACCCTCTCCAAACAAGGTGGAACCCATGAAATTTGAATAGGGACTTTGCATCACCCACGTTCGCTTTTATCCGCGGTTTCTTGGTTGTGCACTGCGATGTTTGTATTCACGTTCCTTGATGTCCACTCCTTTCCAATTTGCTATGCTGATCACTCTGACCGTTGTTATTCTCGTTGTCCTGTTGTATGATACGTTATACCGAGTCTGAGCGCCGGCGACATCTGACTTGTTGAGAACAAATTATGTAGAATGAATTATGATACAGAAGTCAAGAGAGGCATAGACGTGAAAATACTAGTCTGGTGACCAGACTATGAAAATATGGGCATGACTGACTATCCAGAATTCTGCTGGTAGTTCTGACTGCAGGGCTCGATACGATACATTCCTCCACTCTAGTGACCACCCAAGAGACGGGACGTCTCTTCACCAATGCCCAACCTGTTGTGGCGTCCTCGGAACTTCAACTCCAGGCCAATCACACACCGCATGATCCAGCACAGAGAGAAGACCGCGAAACCTAGACCGCTCCAATGGATGAACCCAGAGCGCTCTTTGCTCTGTTGAACAACGACCGCAAAGAGGTACCAGGAAATGGCGAGACACCCTGGAAGGTCGCCCTCCACAGCAGAATAGGCGTACGCGAAATCGACCATCTGGAGAAGAAGACTGGAGATGACGACGTCAGTTTCGGTCGGGATGAACGGCCGGAAAGAAAAATGCATACAATGAGACGAACACGGAGACCTTTGTCCAAGTGCCAGCTGGCTCTGTGAGCGCATCGACCCCAAAGGCTTCGAACCCAGAGAGGAAGATGAGGCCGACCGTCCAGCTGTGGTACAACGAGAAGGGAAGGTGCAGGAAAACCTCGTCGCAAAAGTTGCGGAGTGCGGTCACTTTGACCTCTTGATAGATTTGCTAGCATCGTGGGATCAGGAAAGGCTAAAAGACATGGTGAGGTTCGGGAGACCGCTCACTGTCACCACGGAAACAGCGAAAAGGATGAAGACCAGGGCTGAGGGGTCATCAGGATGGGGGGCTAGCAGGCAATATGGTTGATACGCACCATATCGGTATTCCTGGATAGTCCAAGAGTAAATGTACATTCCATTGAGGAATTCGAGCAGGGGTAGCCGCCAGCCAATCCGGTCGAGAATGATTTCTTTACCGCGACCAGAGAACTGGTAGATACACGTGCCCAATATTAACATGTGGATCAGAGGCCTAGGTGGAAGTTGGTTGGGTGTCCGGCAATGCCATCTGCTTTAGTGACTCACCAGATGAAGAATGACCATGCAGCAGGGGTAAAGTAGGTTTCTCTCCCGGTGTAGTACACATCCAAGGGAGAAATGACCGTATACACGTTCCCGCCCATGACGAAGATGGCGCCAACAATGTTGGCAATCTGAACCAAAGACGTGGGCCCTGTCAAAATGGCCCACATTTGCCAGGTATGCCAACTCACCTTCAGGGGCAGGTGACTGAGCCATGGATTCCGGTTTTGATTTGAAGCAAAGGGTAGCGGCATTAGAGTCTCAACCCCTCGGTGAGGGTAGGGTGGGTTCAAATATGAGTATGAGGAGGCGCTGGGAGGTTTGTGGGTTTATGTAGGCCATGGCATGGCGTAGTGGGGGCCTCCGCGTGCACGTCGCATTTCTAGGGCGTGGTTCATCGCAATCACCACTCACGTGGAATGAAATGCAAGATGAGGATCATCGAGAACACCTACTATCTTAGAATACTGTCCAAGAAGCAACAGACGGCTCACCTCTCGCAAGCGTGCACTAGCCTAATGCTGTGTCCCGCATCCTTTCCAGTGCGAAGACTTGTTCCTGTGCATGGATGGTGTCAAACTTCCAACATTGCAGTGGCAGAACGTTAATTAACATTCAGGGATCAGAAGTTCCAACCGTGACTGCCGCACAGGTCGTGTATCATCGCATCGTTCACTTCTGATGTATTCTCGACTTCGAACCATACAGCCATATGCTGAGTCGCCTCACTTGCTTCGCGTGTACACCGCTGTGCGCCGACCTGGACCAATCAGGACTAGGATTCGGGGGAACTGCCTACACTCGAGTAATACGCAGCCCCAAGGTAGATCTTGCACTGTAAACCAGAAAAAGTCTCCATATGTCGTGAGTACTGTACAGTGTAACCTGAAATCGGGAATGGCGAGGAACGCTCGCCAAACGCTCGTGCTTGTCCATGTAAGAAAGATACAGATAAGTAGCATAGGGTCCATAACCATAACTTGCTTCCACATGACTGTCAAGCATCGAGGTGAAGTGCTTTCTTCAATGTCTGCCACTTGGAATGGTGAGCGGCAAACACAACCCGCCATCTGGAGTCGCATCAATGATGACTAGACTCGAGCCTCGTGCAAGATAAACAAACCTGACAATCATATCGCCGCGACCAATCGTCTTGCGGCCTTCCCGGATTGGCATACCTGCACCCTTGACGAGGATCTGGCCCTCCGTGACCTTGTCATAAATCGGATAAGGCAAGGTAAAATTGATTTCTTTCCCATCTATCCCTTGAATGCAGATTTCGCCTCCTTGGTCAGCGAGAGGATCAGCCCAGGGAATGCAGACGTCCAGAAACAGGTCGTCCTTGACTCTAGAAAAGCGTTCTTCAGGAACTTCCTCAACTAGGAAGACCACATCTTGGAGCGTCCCGTCCTTGCGTTGATGACCTGTACACGGGCAGACGATCCTAGTACCACTGCGCATTCCTGGAGGGATATCAATAGAGATTTCCACCTGCTCCGTTTGATGCGACAACAGTTCCCTCGTCACGAGGAATCGATAAGTCGTTCCATGGTACATTTCATCAAGCGTCAAAGGGAGCGGGAAAATCCATTCCTTGGAAGCATCTCGAGGAGTGTTGATCGGACGAAGCGGTGAGCCATACGGGGTCGCGTCTTGATCGTGAGGTAGAGTGCTCGGCGGCTCTTTTTTACCCTTCGTAGTTCCTTTAGAGAGCTTGTGAACGAATTCGCTAGTATCGAGAGTGAGCATGTTCACATGTAAACAGCAGTCCACACTCACTCTGCGAAGCCAAGCTTGGGCGACCTGTGCAGACGTCCGGACGGAGGTGGGATAACAGGCTTCGATGTGCGTGACCTACCGGAGCTGGTGCGGGATGTTTTCTCCGAACGCGAATCGTGCTTTTTCTCGGTCGAAGTAGGGGAAGAAGTCTTATCAGAAGACTTGGAACGGACAGAGCCACCGAGACCCTCCGAACTGCGACTATAGGTCGATGCAGGAGTGGCAGTCTTTGGTGCGGGAGGATCGCGTAGATGATCGTGTGACTTGGAGGACTTGCGGCTGCTCCTCATCCGGTCGGAACTAGATTGGTTCCTATCTGAACTGGGCTTGGCTGGCCGCGGATGGGAACTGGATTTCAGGTCGTCGGATGATGATGGGGATGGCGGAGCTCTAGATTGAGTGCCGGATTTGGAGGCGTTTGTACCGTGTCCATCGCGTGGTGCGGAAGAAGAAGATTTGGAGGACTTGGGGCTAGACCGCTTGCTTGAGTTGGAGCTCGCCGAAGGTGGCCGGCTTGATGCCTGAGTACTTTTTGGATGGGTATCAGAACGAGTGGGGTCAGCGCTGCTGCCAGTAGGAGCGCTGGTTGTCGACGAGGTCTCCGTTGATGAGGAATGTGTACTTTCTTTCCCGTCCATCAGAGCGTGATACGCTTCGTTCACCTGTTGGCGGTCCATCATGAACGGAACAAGTAGGGAACCAGGACGAAAGACCCTACTTCAATGAACATTTGTGCTGCACGTTCCTTCCCGACCAGATGACGGTCCGGATGCCACTGCAGAGCCTTGTTCCGACATCAGCTGAAAGAATCACCCTGGTTGATGCACGAGGGAGTACACACGAGTTTCTTGTATGCTGCCCTGATAGCATCGTCGCTCGCGTCGCTGGTGAGCCCCAGGACTGCGTGATAATCTTTCTTCCTTGCGGGCATTGTCGGAACGAAGGTTGGTTGATGTGAATGGTGTTCGAGTCACACTCGGTGATGCAGCTGCAAGAGGTTGCTGGGCCAGTGAGTAGAAAGCAGCCTCGCTGTGGGCTTTGAACGCACGATGGATATATACGAGGAAGAGTGAGCTCCGACGGTCAAGAGCGATCAACTTGCACTACAATGGATAGATTCGCAAGCGATCATAAAGCTTGCACGACATTCCTTTGCGCGACGGCCTCGTGTTCAGCACGTTTTGCTTGCCGGCGCTGAAGTGAGTAATTGTTCATTTGAAGTGGCGTAAAGATGATGAAACGATACAGCATGGAGTCCTGGAAATCACTGCCAGTAACTGGAGACAACCGTGAAGGCAGACGTTTCAATTGGGCCACCGGTCTTGGTTTCATCCATCCTATACGGGCAATGTTCAACACGGACATCATACCATACCTACAAATTTCTGGGTGGATAGCCAACACGAGGAGTCATATCTATTATCAAGTCCCGGTGACCAGCTTCATCGAGGAAGGGTGGAACCGATCCCGAGTTCATGCCTTTCATATCTGCGTATCATGTGATCATTATCAGCTCTTCGGATCGTTGGCCCATTCTGACCACGTTCCGTGGAACGGGGCCAAGCACCGCAAAGTTAAGTTTATACAGTGACCGCGGTGGTGGTTTATCATGTTTCAAATCTGCTGATTCCTTACATTCTCTCTCGTGACCCGAGAGATCTGAACAAGGCGAGTAACTCTGCTTCGAACTCTTGACGAGTCCTTGTTCAGATAGTTTTATCGTATAATGAAATCTCACATATTAATCAGGCTTTGGGCGCAGCCTCAGAAACCCCATCCAGAGAGCCTGGGGCTACATCTGGGGAGTCTTGGCACCCCACTTCCAAGTACTACATCGGAAATGCCACCATTTTTCAAGAGGGTACTGTATAATTAAAGAAGCCCTCCCAAGATCCCGCCGTGTTGCCCTCCGAAGGCTCCCGCACGAATGAGGCTTATTCTAGTGCTACTCTAGGCATGCTTGATGAAGCAATCGCCTGGTTATATCTAGGTAGGATCGTGCGTTGGGGTTGAGCTCATGGAACAATCGTCGTGCCTGTCACACTTTGGTTTATAGCGTTCCCCCGGGGTCATAACGTGTGAGTATTAGAAGTGCCCCACTATACGAGAGCTAGAAGAGGTCTTGGTATTCAAGATGTTCATATCAATATACGGCGAATGCCCTCTTTCTGCGAGGGAGTTAGACGGTCTGGGAACTGGACGTCCCAACGGATAACCAAATCGCCCTTCTTCTTCAAGCTTGCCTGTTTGCGAATTGGCATGCCCTCACCGACAACCCTTGTCTCTTGACCGGGTTTTACTATCCCCACAGGCGCTGGGACCTGTAGTTTGCGGTCGTCCAGGAACTCGACTACCTTTTTAACGTCACTGCCGGCCAACGCGTCCACCAGGGGTATCTTTAGGTTGCATACAAGGTCGTCTCCGTCTCGCGTAAAGATAGGGTGGGGTTTCTCTTCGACGACGAAGGCGAGGTCCTGGGATTCGCCGTTTGGTTGCTCATTGCCTGCGTGTGGGAAGCGGATCTTGGTGCCGCTCTTCCAACCGGGAAGTATTTGTATCTCGAGAACTTTGTCCTCGGTTGACCCATCGAGGAGCTTTCTGCTAACTTTGAGATGTTTGGTGGACCCTGAATAGAGGTCCTCCAATGAAAGTTTGAGCGGACGGGTGATCTCTGAATGTTGGGGTGGTGGTGCGGATGTTGCGCGTTGTTGGGCAGATGATGTACGGTGGGGCATGCCACCAGGCATACCTCCAAAGGAGCCACTGGCGGCGTCACTGAACATGGATGACATTGGGTTCCTTCCGCCCAAACCGCCCATACCCCCAAGATTAGGGAAGCCGCCGGAGAATATCTCACTGTGAAGAGCAGGTTGGGATGGATGTAGACATGGATGATGGGATGATACATACTCGAATAAGCGCTGGGGGTCGATTGGAGAGAATCCTGCGGAACCACCTGGACCGGTGGTGAAGGAGAACGAGGTAGCACCGGGGAAGCCACCAAAGCCGGAGGGGCCAGCTCCAGGGGGCACGCCTCCACCCTTGAGACCTTCTTCGCCGACTTGGTCATAAACGGTACGCTTGTTCTTGTCACTAAGCACCTGGAAGGCTTCGGAGATCTGGGAGTGGGTTGAGCGGTGAATTAACCAAGGACAAAGTGAGAGACCTCTTTAAACTTTTTGGATGCCTCGTCTGAGCCCTGATTTCTATCGGGGTGCCATTTCAAGGCCTAGGAGGGGTGAGATGGCGGTATAGAAAAGGAGGAGAAATGTATACCATTGTCTTGTAGGCGCGCTTTATATCATCCTCTGTCGCAGTGCGGGGGATGTCGAGAATCTTGTAATAATCTTTGCCCATGTTGGTAAAAGTCAAAAGAGCGACAAGTAGAATAGCTCAGAAAGTCATCGAATGACGTCAGAGATGAATCTCACGTGATCTGCAGTATCGTCTTGTCAACCTTTTTCCTTGCTCGACTTTAATGGCACACAGCAGAGAGTCCACCAGCGAGAGTGTCGGCCCATTCGGCATTTCTTGGTCCACCTTCTCCCCCTTCTCCTCTTCCGCACTCGCAGCTCTCCCTGAAAACGCGCCCCGTCCTTCTCGATACACCAGGCAAGACGACATCCCAGAACAAGTTCCCCCCGTAACAAACTACAACGCAATCGACTCAGTCCCCCCGCCCGTTCGCGTCCCCCGCAAGGTTGCCACTGCAGTCAAAGTAGAAGGTAAAGTCTGGTTTGCCAACGAACGAAGTTTGTCCTACTCCCTCTCTCCTTATCTCCCCATTCACCCTCTTCCTAGCCTGGCTTTCATGGCTCAATATTGCCCTCCTCATCGGAACATTCGCCGTCGCCCTCTTCAACGCCTCTCAGGATCCTGTCGCGCGCGGCTTTGCCTACGTGTATGCCGCCCTTAGTGTTGGCGTCTTGGTACGTCTCCTCCATGCTGGGCCCCAAAACGCGTACATAGCCACCTTTCAGATCTACGGCTTTAGCCTCTACCAGACCCGCATCACCATGATTCGCAAGCGTGATCCCGGCCATTATGGTTCGTGCTTGTCTCTACTCCCTTTGCTCTCGCCCTGACTCCATCAGACGCTATTACCGGTCCTCTCATTGTTAGCACCATCCTTTTCGTGGCAGTTTTGGCCAACTTTATCATCCGTGGTATGTACTATTCTTGCAGCTTGATCGCACTCTGATCATAGATCCGACCATCCAGTTCGCGAGCTGTGAGTATTCCTTTCTCTTTTATCCCATTCTCTGTTCACTCTGTCTGCAGCCGTCAACAAAAGATCCCAATCCCAGGTCTCGCCTTGTTGCAGCAAATCATGCCACATTTCACACCATTTGTATAATCTCGTTACATTATTCAAGTGCCATCTGCAAATCCGACTTCATTTTCTCTGAGAGATCTCCTCGCTGTCCACAGTTACATACAACATGCCATCCTTTGGCTGTAAGCTCTGGACACAGCTCGAGGAAAATCAGGTATCTGTTAATCACACCCCTGGTGATGATATCTACGACTTTGCCAGCTAACTACTCGGAGGATCGATTGATCACATCTGTCATTAAATGACCTCACCTTCTTCCTGCCTCGAGTGATATTCTGTCGTTTGCAGACCAATTAATTGCGCAGGACAGTCTCGTTGGCTGGCAATCACAATGAGGCAGCAGAGCAGAGCTACCCTCCTTCTGCAATCCATCATGCCAGAAATAGAATACAGTCACCCGCAGCCAGCATGCCAGGGCTTCTTTTTCGACCTACTTTCCTGGCAGCCGTTCCGCACGATTCCAGTAATCTTACAGTACTTTGGGGGGGTAGGATGAGTCCATACAGAAAATGTTCGTCTATCTTGATTGCCAAGCTCGCTCCGCATGTATGCAAGCCTAATCCCCGACTATTTCGAAGAGGCGGGAACTTCTAGACACCGAAAGGCGGGACGAAGCCACTGCAAACAAATCAACACTAGAAAGAAAAAAGGGCGCGCGTCCGGCAGCTCATTTCAAGGCCTTCTTCATTTTCTGTGCAGCAAAAAAAAATCGTCATTTTTGAACGGAGATAACATGTGAAGAAG
This sequence comes from Baorangia bicolor, assembly GCA_038093395.1. Lineage (NCBI taxonomy): Eukaryota > Fungi > Basidiomycota > Agaricomycetes > Boletales > Boletaceae > Baorangia > Baorangia bicolor. Next base: position 12,551 of record JBBPSC010000050.1, read on the forward strand.
ATATACCTCTTCCATCGCATCCAGATCTTCAGTTTCAATGCGAATAATCTTCTTTCCAAGGGCCTTTTCGATCACCTCCATCTGTAGCCACGTTCCCCTGTCGTGGACAAAGTTGACCGATATGCCTTTGCGTCCAAAACGCCCAGTTCGCCCTGGATCGCCCCTCAGTATAGGTCCAAGTCGCAACACTGATGGGCGCACCAATGCGGTGAATGTAGGTCTCGATGTCTGGTAAACCATCATTAGAATGGGTATTTCCACGATCGTTCATTAGGGGTAGATCGTAGTTGACAACCATGTTCACTTGAAGAATATCGATACCACGAGCGATGACGTTTGTCGTGATCAAGACTTTCTCCCGACCCTCGCGGAAGCTGTCGATAACAGCGTCACGCTCAGAAGCATCCTTGGCACCGTGAAGAGATGCAACTTTGTGACCCTCAGCAGTCATTCGCTGTGAGATTCTGTCCGCGGTATGTCGATGCTAGGAATGGGAATATTCGCTTGAGCAGATTGGACTAGGACGACGATCACTTACTTGACAGAAGATGATGCTTTGGCCGATCGTAAGCAACTGGTATAGCGAGACTAGAATGTCATATTTGTGTTCCTCGTTACGGCAGTCCATGTAGAACTGGCGGATGCCCTCTACCGACAATTCCTCCTTTTGCAGCTCAATCTTATTGGCGTTAGGAGCAAACTTGTTGGCAAAGTTCCGCACGTGGTCAGGGAACGTAGCGGAGAAGAGGATGATCTGAGGAGGTTGCGTCCGAGGTAAGAGACTAGCAAGATAAGGTATCAGCAGAGTAAAATGCGGCTATTCAATAAGATTACTTTTTGACTTTCAGCGTCTGATCCCCAAGACCATCTTGGTCGAGCATGTTATCAGCCTCATCAAGCACGAAAACTTTGATGCCCGATGAATCTATAACCCTCCGTTTGAGAAGATCGGTCATGGTGCCCGGAGTACCGACAACAATGTGTGCTGTTATCCTGGTAACATCTCTGGGAAGATTGTCCTTGATAGCGTATTCTGTCTGTACTTGGGTGAACTTTCCCATTGCCACTACAACCGACATGATTTGTCGTGCCAGCTCTCGCGACGGAGCGAGACAGATGGCCTGAAATAAAATCAGATACCGGGTCTATAGGAATGCAGTCTCTCTCGCACTTGTGTCTTATTGAGCGAGAAATCTACCCTGCTAAGCATGGTAAGCACGAATGCTGCAGTCTTTCCTGTGCCAGACTGCGACTGTCCAATCATGTTCTGCGGTCTGGGCAAGTGATGAAGAATGAATTAATAAAGAAAATCATTTCATATATCAGTTAATACTCGCGGGTTGGCAAGAAGAAGGGGCAATGCGCGTTCTTGAATTTTGGAAGGTTTTGAAAATCCCAACGCATATAGACCCTTGAGCAGATCTTGATGTCTGCGAAAGGAGACATATGAGAAACACGTTGACACTGCTAGCGATAGACTAACAGGCCTAATTGTTCAAATGATTTCACGCTGTACAGAGGAGAGTTTGGATCGGCTTGTTGATCTGCTAGCGTGACCTATGATCCATGGTGAATGGGCAATGTACTGCACATGTGGGGCAGGTCACCCACCGTAACCTCGAAAGTAGACGATATTAGATCGGTGGTTTCTACATTGACGAGGATTTTTATGTGGGGATATACGAGAGCACCTAGATGTGTGCGCACCCGCTCTAGTAGCCTCCGCGACCTCGGGCTTCTTTGCTTCACTCTCTGTCCCTTCTGGTTTCGCAGTCGCTACGGATTGAATCAGCATCGTGGTTGTATGTTCGAACCCATTTTGCTACCATCAGCCGTCTTGGTTGTGTAGAAACCTTCAGCATCCTTCTCCATGATGCAAACGTTGACAGAGATTCGGAGGCGCTTCGGTTGTTCCGTTTGTCAACCGGATGGGCCTGACTCAGCAATCTGAATTATCTAATCTTATCTTCCACCACGCAAACTCTCGTCTTTTCGTTGAACACCACCAGGTAAGCAGGTCTTCGTACCTTGTCTCCAACGGTATCGAGATTGCTATGATAGTCTGGCAGAAAAGTTGCCCATCATGATTCACCCTCCTCCTTCCATCATCCCACCTGGCTTCGCCAGCCATGCGCTGCAGTTGCTCCAGAAAGTACAGCACGGAATCTCACCTGTCGAGCTCGTCTACACGGCTCATGAACACTGGCCATTTCAACCCGGACAAACCATTCACACCCGTCCCACGCTCTGCATATCCGTCTTCGACGCCTCGTTTAATCCCCCGACCCTGGCGCACTTGGCGCTCGCCAACTCTCTCCCACCGTTGTCGCCCCAGCGCTTCTCTGCTACCTCTGCTTCTGCGGAGCCATACGATGCGCGAATATTGCTGCTCTCCGTCCGCAATGCAGACAAAATTTTGAAGCCAGGAGATGCGACGTTCGTCCAACGACTCGAGATGATGCAACTCCTCTCACACGACATTCGTTCCACCGACACTGCAGAATCAGGTGGCAAATCTTCACGGATGAGCGGCAACGTTGCGGTTGCCATCATAGATGAGCCGACGTTCGTCGGGAAGTCGACTATTCTACTTCGCTTCCTTCAGACAAGGCTGGCTACAGTCGCCGAATTCCCTAATTCTCCTAACAGCATATCTGAGAAACGAGATGCATTGTGCCCATTCCCCTCGCCGAAGCTGACCTTCCTTTTGGGTTTCGATACCCTCGTTCGCCTTTTCTCTCCCAAATATTATCCCTCTGAACAGGCTATGGCTCGGATGCTCCAGACATTTCTCTCTCCGGATCAAGAAGATTGTCGCATAGTGTGCGCCTATAGGCGGAGCGCCGACGCTGACAAGACGTTTCAGGAAACTCAGGATAAAACGTTTGAAGTAGCACACGAATTCATCACAAGTGACCGTATAGCATTTATCGACATCGGCACCGAGGAACAAACCTACAGCTCGAGCGAAGTAAGAGCGAAAGTCGCAGCGGGGGATGGGACATGGAAGCGGCTGGTCACAGATACGATCACCAACTATATCATCAAGCAAGGGATCTATTCAGGTTCAGAGAGGGAACAATAAAGAATCTATTCTGGTATTATGGTTCATAGCTACTATCACAACAATACGCGTCTAACAATGAATACTACTGGGAATACATACGTGCCTCATCAAGTATTACGACGAAGAAATCATAGTGTAGATTGTGCAAAAGCGACAGCGACAGTCTGGAAGGAGAGTGAGTGGGAGAATATTTCCATAACCCACTGTCTGACACACCTCGGAATGGCTCAAAGAAACATGAACACGTGTGATGCCTTTGCTCTGGGCAGCCGCTTCTGCATCGCCATGAAGAGTGACGGTTGGTACGCCGGCCTCGTTAGGAAGGATCTCAATGTCCTTCATTGCGGCGGAGGCGCCCTTTGAGGATATGCCGAGTGACTTGAAAACCGCCTCCTTCCCAACCCAACGCGCAGCGAAGGAAGACGGAGGTGACGGTTGAGTGCGGCAGTAAGCGGCTTCGGCTTCGGTGAAGTTGCGTTCGATGAAAGTCGGGTTCCACGACGGGACCGAGGAGATCAGCTCTGGATAAGCGGAACATAAAATATGAGGATACGCCGAAGCACGGAACTACAACGGGAAATATCACCTTGATCGACCCCAACGCCGACAACTGAACCAGTGGATGTGAATGCCTCGGCGACAGTCTTCACGTTCGCAACATCGAATGGTACGGCTTTGTCCAATCCAACGGTATAAGAGTAGCTGCGCGTCTTCGGATCAAAGGTCGCGCGAGCCATGGGGTTCATAAGGACTGGTTGCTCGAGTTCAGGGCTGTAGGGTGGTCCATCTTTGATTCTGACCAAGGAATTTGATGTCATCATCTCGGTCATGACCTTGTAAGCCTCCTGGTACCGCCTCTGGTTGCGGGACCTGTAGGACTCGTAGGCAGAAGGGCGCAGGGACGCAAAGAGATAGCGAGGATGGACGATGACAGCAGTGCCGCCAACTTGACCAAAGCCGAAAGAAGACTGCAAAACTGTGAGTTCTGGGCAATTGGTAGCGATAATTCACCTACCATGACACCAGCGCGAATTCCATCCGTATAGATGGACTTCGAAGGGAACATGAGATAGTGGTGGGCCTCAAATCTTGCATCGATGTTGCTTCACGAACGGACAAGTTTGATTATGGACTAATGCGAAGAGGAACGGATAGACTTACTCGCTGTTACGGTTCCCAGGAATGATGCCCGTATTGACAGTCTGCAAGAGACCTGCCATCTGCCATGCTGCCGATCCACCCTTCGAATGGCCAAGCAAACTCTTCTGAGCCATGATGGGAACAGCATTGCCATGGGTACGGGACATTGTGGCGAGGATGTTATGCCACATCTCGGTCTCATTCTTCTCGTTGGCTCCGGTGCTCGTACCGTGGATCGAGAGAACACCGATGTCATCAGCGGTCAAACCCCAGACAGCAAGCGCGCGACGCATGGGCCCGACTCGAGCGTCGGTTCCTTCAAGCATACCATACGTGGCCAAAACCTCTTTCTCCTGGCAACGAGCCTCCTTTTCAATATCAGCGATGCGAGATGCGAAATAATTCTCGTCAAAAGCGCCATCCTTTGATTTCTGCTCTTCAACCTCGTCACGGAGCTGGGCGTGTTCATGACTGAGCCAGTCCGAAATCTGCTTGCGCCGGAACGCAATCTGGCGGGATCGATACTCAAGACCGAGTGATGGGAGAGGGAATTTAGATGGCAATTCTCGAGCGACCGAGAGAGCACCACGTCCAGGAGCAGGGATAGAACGACCAGCTTTATCACTAAAAATAAATGAATATATAGTTCGCAGATTATTAGTTTACAAACTTACGTTGATGTGGAGGTGAACGCTAGAATACCACGGATGGGAGCACCGAGCTCAATGGCAGTCTTTGCATTCATGACAATGTGAATACCAGTTCCTTGGGATTCCATGAACTGATCGACTGGATCAAGAAAGGCGTGCATTATATTGAATTGATTACTCACCCCTGCACGAGTTGTGGTAGCAGGTCGTGACATCTCTGTGGGCTCACGTCCCATGGCAAATTCGGTCTCGGCGTTACTTGTGGCCTTCATATTGGCGAATTCAAAAGAGCCTTCTTCACTGATGTCATCGAAACCACCGGCGATCATGACCTTTGCCTTGCCGGAAAGAATGGTATCACATGCAATCTCGAGAGACTGAAGAGCGGTTGCGCTACAGGAAAATGAGCTAGACGTGAGAGAAAGAGAGACAATACTGCTCACCAAGCCCCGACGGGGATCTTCACAGGTCCACTCGAAGACATTAGAAGCAAGTTAACCCAGCCAGCGACAGTGTTGATAAACCTAAACCTCAGCGTGAGTGGTTGAATCTGATTTAAAGAACGGGGATGCTTACGTTTCCTGAAGGATGTCGTTCTGTACTTCCTTCTCCTCGCGGCGGTCCTTGAACATCTTGGCAAGCGACTCGGTACCCCCCATACCGCTCCCTACACAGGTTCCAACCTCGGAAGGGTGGAAATGGTTGTACAGTTCGTAGGGGTCAGTGATACCAGACATGTTGAGGGCTTCTGCAGTGCACACCAAGGCCCAAAGAGTGGCCCGATCCGTCTGAGCGATAATATCTGCCGGGATTCCGTATCTCCCAGCATCCCAACCAGTTGGGATCTGTCCAGCAACCAAGCGGCTGAAGCGGAATGCTTTTGGGACGAAGACGCGAGCGCCCTTCTTGAACTTCACGAACCACTGGTCGCCCTCCGCGGTCCAAATGTCGCACTTGTCTCCATGCTCATACTTGAACTTTTCTGCTTCTGATTGGGCGACTTCGATAGGCTCCAAGTCATGGATGAGTTCGATCTCTTGATTGAAAATTTTCTTCTTGGGGTCGTAACCGCGGAAAAGCTCAGGCTCTGTGAACAGTTCGGTTTTCTTCAATCGAGAACGTGATTTAGGCAAGCTTACCGATCAAGCGCACACCGGCGTGCTTCAATAGCTCCTTCTCATAACGGCCGCGCACATCCTTGTCATCGACGGGTTCCCCAGTCTTCGCATCAACCCAGCCAACGTGTAAGGAACCATTCTTCAGACGGCCATCAAAGTGCTTGATGAAGCCCATAATCCATGCCATCTCAATGCAGCCTTCGATGGTGAACTCCCCCTTCGCTTCCATTTCCCATCTCGTGCGCGAGCTTCCCCAGGGACCGACCTCGGCGAATCCAGTGATGACGATGACTTTCTCCAGGTCGATGATACCTCGAAGTTTGCTAAGTTCCTCAAGGGCAGCTGCAGGCTCAAGCGCGGGGAAATCGAACTTGAAATTGGCACGGGGAACAACGTTAACGGTTTGCAGCACCCGCTCGCCTTCAACGCCGTTGATAGTCTTGAAGTCAAGAGCATTATCCCTGGCAATTGAACGACGAAGTTCGCTCTTCTCGTTCAGGCTCAGGCGAATGCGAGTCGTGACCTCAGCGAGGTCTGGCAGGCGATCCATTCCACCGTTCAGGTCAGCCCAAATCGGCTCAACCTGTGTGATGCTGAAGAGGAGGGGGTGCATAAGTCCAAGAATGTTAAATGCCATCTCCTTTGCCGAGAAGGTGCGAACACCATAGCTTTCGAGCTCATGGGCAACAGTATTTGTGGCATCCATCAGCCCAGTGCCTCGCGTCCATCTACGATAGCGCAGTGAGCATACAACGCGACACAATTTCGATGAGTGTAAACTTCTCACCCAATCACAGCGCCAGCTAAACACAGATACTCGCCCCAGCTCTCGGAGTTCCAGCGTTGGAAGAGTGTCTCCAGGGAGATCTTTGATTCCGAATAGAGTCCATCGTTACCAAATAGACCGTGGTTAGGAGAGAGGGGAAGGATGACCTGGGTGGGTCGCGTGACAAACTGACGTGATGCCTTCTTTGTTTTAACAGCACCAAGAATCCGAAGGAGGTTGACCAACATTATGCGATGGGCCAGCTCTGACTTGTCGTCCAACCCATCGATTTCTCGGCCATTTTCTGGTATTGCGGCGAAAGGAAGAATGTAGTCTAGGTCCATTCCGAGCGTGGCGTATATATAGTCGACGAGAGCCTCCACATCCTGTTTCGAACCCTGATTGAAAGGAACGACAGTCAACGCAGAACCCCGCGCTCCGTAGCTTTGGTAGATGGATTGGTAATATTCGACGGTTGAGCGGCTGTAGCGAGAAGTGGTGATGACAACGTGAGCACCACCGGAAAGAAGACCTTTGAGGATTTCAACACCGATCGAGCCTTTCCCGACACCTGTGAGAAGCGCGTTCTTATCCTTGAATGTTGTGCCTGAGGTCGCTATTTCGTGCAGGATGTCAAGGTAAACGCCGGTCAGGTTGCTTGAATACTCCCAGTTACCCCCGACTTTGCGTTTGAGGTGTAGCAGTGGCACCTTATCGTCGGATACTGGCGTGACAGCAGAGACCTGGGGTCGGAGGAATTGAGACGATGAACGACGGTTTCGCATGCGCGTGCGGGTTTGCTCTGGACCTTTCCTGAGAGAACGCACAACACCCTCGTATAAGGCTTTGATGCGGTTTTTCTGATCCTGGCTAATTCCAGGCTGCGATTTCACCACAGTCCATAGCTTGAGTACGTCTTCTTGGACCTTCTGGATATTGACAGTGGAAATAGTATCACCGCTGGCCATTTCCTCGACATACGCCTCCAACTTGCGAACGTTTTCTCGAACGACCTCGGTGTAAACGATGTCACCTTTCGCTGTGACCTCAGTGTGGGGGGCGGTGGGGAATGTCACTGTGAAACAGGATTAACCACACGGAAGATATCAGATCCTGCCCACTCGCTTACCATCTTTGTAAACGGGGGGTTGTCCGAGGACCTCTCTCGTGTTATCGATGAGCTGCTGACCGAATTGTTTCGCAAGCGCATATGTGTCGCCTTTACTCGGGTCGCAATGGTCAATATGATACTGCATATAGGTCAGGAGCTCGGGATCGGCCCTGTTGAGGAGAGCAATGCAACGGGCAGTGAGTTCTCTGTCGACAGTTGTAAGACGGCCGTGGATGATGTCGTAGTACATAAGCAATGCGTCTTGACGGACCCAATTCCAAGAGGAGTCGAAGTGACGGGCTTTCAATGGATCAAAGGCGGGTTGTATTCCATCGATATACGCGTCGCCATGTTCTCGTGCGATCGAGTCGAGTCGAGCCTGGAGTTGTGCAGACGTGGCCTTTTCCTTGTCGTGAGCAATCTCACCAGCACGAGAATCGCGGTTGAGGTAACGCATGTAGAGTTCAATATGTTGAGCAGCAAAACGGTCTTGTTCGGCTTTGAATTTCAAAAACTCTTCGCTGTTGATCGTGGCGCCTCCTGCGCCTCCACCACCGGAACCACCGGAACCTCCACTAGACAAGGATATACCGGAACGCTGGGCGTATGCCCCAACAACAGTGTCCAACCATGCCTTGCCCTCAGCTTCAGAGGACAGACGCTTGGTGGGCTCCATTGTGGTTCCCAACAGAAGAACGCCGTCAGCACGGGAGGCACCCAAGCCCCAGGTCTTTGACAAGTAACCCTTGATTGCGGAAGCATTAAACCCTCCGGGCATCTTTCCACCAATGAGGCGTGAGATGAGGCCAGACGTGTATTTGCCGAGGGTTCCGGAATGCCCGGCGCCTAGAGCAGATCCGAGTTCTTCAAGTGGAAGCTCTTCACCTTTTTCGGGAGCGGACGTAAACTCGAGTTGGAGGTCACCCAAGATCTCGTTCTGCAAAGTAGACTTCCCGCCAACAAGGTCCTTGATCGACTTCGTTAACGGAACTTCCTCGACCCTCTTCTTCAACTTCTGAGCGATGATGTAGAGAAGGATGTCAGCAGCCTTTAGAGGCACATCCTCAATGGCAGCCGCACTCTCCGTGGGTGCGGCTGCAGCAGCAGGCACCGGGGCAGGAATGGGTACGGATGGAGCGATAGTGGCGGCAGGTTCGGCCTCGCTCGGCCCGGGAACAAGCGGAACTTCGTCCTCAAAGAGATAGTAGACCTCACGAGCGTTCTTGGCGTGACAGAGAATTGCTCGTTTGCGACTAACGGCGTCATCCTGAGCTTCGTACTTGGCTTTCAATGTCCGCGTCGCCATGCCGGTCAATGTGGGTGATGGACCAAGCTCAATCAAGCGTTCGAAGTGATATTGAGTAAACAATAGATCCTGTGTTTCAATCCAACGGACCGGCGAAGCGAATTGGTAGGATAGCAGCTCCACAAGGATTGTATACGCTAACTTCTGGCGTTGTTCGGGAGATGCCCAGCTTTCTTGATCCCATTTTTTGAGAACTTTGTCGAGGCGAGGCGAAGACGTTTGGTCATAAATGAGCTGCGCGTATTCCTTGGTAACAGCGAATGGTTTGGCAACCAAGTTCGGGATGTATTTTCCTACCAACATGTCAGGGTTGAGCAGGGAGGGGTTGATCTTCTTGGACAAATCTGACATCAAAACATCTTCAACGTTGCACAGTACAAGCAAAGTTGGTAAACTCACAGGCCCTGAAAGGCATAACACCTGCCCAAAGATACCTAGAATGGAATGGCACGTCGATGCCAGGAAGAGGAATTGTTGCAAAGCCACGGTCAAGTTTGATGTATCCCTCGGACTCTTGCAGCTCTTTGGCGCGCTCGAAGGATTCTAAGACGATGTCGCCCAACATTTCCTTCACTTTTTCCACCGTGAAGGTCTCGGTGAGCTGCATTAATCAATGTAAATTATCTTTTTATGTGGTCCGGAGGGAAGAACCATACCTTCGCAATGTCGATCTTCTGAAGTTTCAGATAATTCAGGACATTGGTCATTGTCTGCAATGCAACTAGCTCCCCCGCACAAACATATTGTTGACCCTGAAATCGTTCGTCGAATGTACATTTGCGGACTCAAGTTAGGAACCTACCTCGACGTTGTAGTTGACGATTTCAAGGAGAGTGCCTGTACGGGTAGAAATGGTATCGACGACCTCACGCAGCGCAGCGTCTGTGAAAGTTTTTGAGATGCGGCTTGGATTCACAGCACACATGGCGTAATTGGACCGGTTATGGGCATCGCGTTCGACGGCGCGCTGCATGGTGATGCCACGGTAGAACACAACGTCAACGAGTGCGGAGATGTGGAGAACGTCAGCGATGGAGGCAAGTGCAGAATACTCTCCAAGTGAGTGACCGGCAAAGGCACAATCTTTCTGTACAAAGCCTTTGGCACGCATATCTTCGAACGCGGCCTTTTCGGTCACGACCAAAGCGATTTGAGCGAACTGCGTGGCAAAAAGCAGGCCGTTCGGATGGCCGAAAGTGTACTTGGGGGTGCGCACGTCGATGTCAGCGAAAAGAGGGAGTGTTTTGACGTTGCCATCCTTGTCCATTGTATCGTAGGTCATATCCATGTAACGCTGGCGAATTGCCTGACCCTTGATGCCACCGAAGTGAATGGTTTTCTCCTTCGGATTATCCTTGACGATCTCAATGATCGAGAACCCGTAAACCGCAAGAAGGTGAGCATCGGCGCCGTCCCAAACGGCACGAGCGGCAGGAGAGTTATTGTATAGATCCATGCCCATACCAGGTTCTTGTGATCCCTGACCTGTGAAGACATACACTGTGGTAGCCTGCGCAACTTCTGCCGTGCCTTCAAGGACCCTTTCGTCTCGCTGATTGAATGTCTCCACTTTGACAACCATGTTACCATCTCGCATGCCGATGTGACGTATCTTGACGGTGAGTTCATCACCTGGGAGCACCATACCGACAAACGAAACATCGTATCTATAAAACATATAAGCACAAACACAGCCAAAACCACAAGATAACTTACGCAATAACTCGGTCTGGATTCCCCTCAGCAACAATATTCTCCACATAGCGACGTGTAGCAGCACTTGACCACATGCCGTGGGTGATAGTCCCGGGAAGAGCAGCAAAATCCGAGAAGTACGGGTTAACATGGATAGGATTGAAATCGCCAGAAATGATCGAGTAGGGTTCGTTCGAGAGAGGGGCTGTAAAGGTGGTCGAGGCGTTGTTCGACATTGTGTATCCTTCATTTGTCAGAGGCGTGAGTCGACCTTCAGGAACACCATGGCGCTGTAGATAAGCTACTACCGGATTGCCATGGCATCCCTCTTGGTTGAACTCCACTGAAGCAACCTTCTTCAGGCGCTTGAGCTGATCGCGCATGTACACATCACCACTAACGCAAACATCGCGATACGAAGTCTTGTCCTTGAAGGTGACTTGAGACTGTATGCGGAACACGAGGGTCATACCGGCCTTTGGAGGAATAGTTTCATCTTCCCACGAGAGCCATTCCTTGGACTGGACTACACCAACAGCGGCATCATTGGCCAACTGGACGACATAATCGGGTTCGTCCACCGTCTCGAAAGTGTTTTCGTAGTCGTCGAAGCGTCCACGGTAAAGGAAAGACGACACAACCTCAATGATGGGCTGACCATCACGGAAGACATGGCCTTTGACCTGAACAACCTTGCCAGCGTCTGTGTTTTTGACAGACGCAATATGAGCGTCCGCGATGCATGCGTCGCCTGCCTTCAAGGGCTTGGCACCAGGAACCAGACGGAAGCCATTGGAAAGATGGACGAGCTTCAATAGGTCGCCGTCAATTGCATCGGGAAATATGGACCTCATGATAGCCTAGCCAAAAGGGTCATTCTCACCACGCAACAGTATCCGAGGGGCTTACCTGCCAACCTGTCACAATAGCGAAGTCCATCGGGGCTTTGACAGTTTCAGTACGGGCAGTCTTGAACGCCTCGTTCTGGTTCCCAACGACATTACAAAAGGTCTCGACATCGCTGGCGGATATGACGACCTCCGGTCCGATGAATGTCTCGTGAATATCAAGTTCTGGACGCGACTGGTCACCTCCAAACCATAATCTCCAGTAAAAGTCTTTAACGCGGCCATTGCGACCTTCGGATACCTCGTGGATAGGCATGGAACCCATACTTGGAACATATGCGAATTGGAAGAACAAAGGGACCAAGACATCCCGGCGATCCTCGGCGAAGGTCACGTCAATCAAGCCGGAGGATGCTGTATAGGAAATCTCGATAGCTTTGAAGTCGGACTTGTGGGCACCGTAAGAACGTCCTGCGCCATAAACTGTCACTGAAGTCGGAGATCCGCCCTCAATATCCACCACCACACGTTGTCCACGTCGTGGAGCGAGGGCTCGACAAAGAGGATTATCAATATACGCCCGGCCTTGACAAATGGTCTTGGACGTCAGAAGGGCTTTAAGCCAATTTAGCTTCGAGCCAGATATGGCCTCAAGCCACTCTGAGGTTTCAGGAACGGCGTCGCCAACTTTGTAGGTGATAGAGGTAGATGATTCTTCACACTCAACCTCGTCAGGAATATCCACGTCTTCGGCCGCAGGAGCGAGGTAGTCGACGGTGGGGACTTTGGAAGCGTTACCTCCATACGAGCGCTCCAGAAGTTTCTCCACAAGCTTGGCGGTGACATTGCCCAAGAGCTCTCCGATAGGCTCGTCTTTGACTGTTGAATGTTTGACAGCGACAGGACCCTGCAGAATGCACACGCGTTGAGGATCTTGGTCGAACACAGCTTCGATATCCTCCGCAGCCCACAGAGAATCCTAAGGGAAGCTATAATTAGGTATGGGAATCGTTGACATGCTATAATTCTGACCTTCTTGAACCAAACCTCGAAATTGGCATCGAGAATGGGGATGAAAGGCGCTGGTTTCTGCCCCGGGCGCTGGGAGATGGTGAGGAAATAGGCACGATCCTCCGCAGCAAGAAGCTGGCGGGTGGCATCGGAGTACTTCGTGAAGAACGTATCAACGAAAGCAGAGGGATTGTCAAGCTCCTTGAAGCTTTGCAAGATACTGAGTTTAGGGCCGCCGTCTACACCGGCAAAGCGCTCCTCGACACGCCTCAACCAATCGCCGGTCAAGTTGCGCAAACTGAGGTCGATCCAGCGGTCTTGATGAGTAACGTACATGAGGCGGATCATCCGAAGGGTGACCTCTTCGTAGGTCATATCACCAAGGTCAAGAGCAACACTACCATCTTTCTTCCATCCAAACCACGGTTTCGCGAAATCCTTGTTTAATTTCTCGATGACCTCAGCTTTGCGTTCAGCCAACCACACGACGCGCTTCTCCTTCGGCAAATTGAAGACGGAGTTGTCGAACTCTTTCCAAAGTTTAACTGCACGGGTAGCAATCTTATGGATAGGTTCGCCCAACTCCGAACGGACGGTAAGGACACCACCAGTTGGTTTGGCGTAGGTATTCTCCCAATTTTTATCATCAACACCGGCAGCTGCAATAATGAGATCCTTGACAGAGGAACTCGTGTGTGCTTCTTGGGCCACCATGACGCGGCTGGCAAATAAGAAACCGTCGAATGGCATAGGTTGCGTGTCGTAAAGGTCCTTCGACCAATCACCAGTGAGGTACGGCCAAAGATCATCGGCCCCACCAAAACCGGAACCTCCGACAAGAACAAGGTTGTCTTGCTGACGAATAGAACTGTATGTCTTCAAGATAGGCATATGGAAATCTTCGTACGAGTGGTGTCCCCCAGCACGACCACCAGTCCACTGAAGAATGATCGGAAAGTCGGGGTTGGCAGCAGCGATGTTGACAACTTGGCGAATACCGTCCACGGACCCCGGCTTGAAGGAAACATGTTTGATACCTGCGCTGCGTAGGCCACCAATGATTTCAGCAGCCTTCTCTGTGCTAGGAATACCAGCCGCGACGCAAAAACCTTCAACTGGCAAACCCTCGCGACGCATCTCTTGCCACAAGGGAAACTGGAAGCCGAATTGACGAGGATTGATGTACAAAGAGTTCAGAGTGAGGCCGACTCCGGGGGGAATCTTGGACTGAATTTCAGTGACTTTGGCGCGAAGTGCCGTTGGGTTGTAGTGACCGCCGCCTGCAAGTTCAACATGATAGCCGGCCGAAAGAATCGCAGAGACGAAGCCAGCTTTGACAGTGGTGGGTGTCATACCCGCAACCATGATTGGAGCCTTGCCCAGCAACCGAGAGAAAGGCGTGTCCAGGTGGATCTTTCCATCGCTAACACAAGATATCAGTATCACAACTAACGATACGGTGATTCTTCTACCTTGTCTTGACCAGCCTTGGCGCGTACTTCTTGCTCCACCACTCTTCATACTGGACATCCTCAGTGTCGAATAATTCAGCCTCACCACGACCCTTGTCGCCAAGTATGATGACACGGATTCCACGCCCGTCAAGATTACGAGCAGTAAGAGGACCAATGCCATTCAAGCCGCCCGGCCCAAAGTCGATAATATGAGTCGCGGATTCTGGAAACGCGGTCGCGAGATCCCAATGAATGGGTGATGTGAAGATCTGGTCACATAATGACCGAGTGATCGAAGTCGTGTTCTTGCGCATGTCAGAACCTTCGAGGTCGTTCAGCGAGAGTAGAAGACAAATCTACACATAAACTCACCATCCTCAGTGTTGAAAACAGGAATCCCGAGTTCATCGGGAGCCCATAATTCTTCACCACCCAGATCTTCGTTACATAACTTGTCGGTGGCACTTGCCAAGTAGGAGCTGTGGTAAGGTGCATTGACGACCAAGAAACGAACACCAAATGCAGGTTTCCTCTGCGAGTAAGGGACCTTGCTTTGGTCCTGTCCGCTGGGCGCTCGAACCTTCCTCAAGTTAGTCACCAAGCCATACAATGCACGAGGAGGTCCCGTAACAACAAAGTTTCTTGGGCCATTGTAAAGAGAAACCGCCAATTGAGAATTCGGGGGCAAATGTTTGTTCGTCGCCTCAATATGCGGACGTAACGCCGAAAGTGCGAGACCATTGATTGATAGCATGGGTGATAGCTGGCCTTCACCACCCTCAATGGCATCTTGAACAATGCCAGGCTCAAGTGCCAACACAGGAAACGCCTCTTGACCTCGCATACCACAGAAAAATAGCCAACGAATTGCTTTCTTCGCATTTGCATCAAATGACTCGTAAGATGCCGAGGCAGATATGGCAATAGCAGAGACAACGCCCTGCGAGTGACCTGTCGCACCGGCGATGTGATCGCGGAGTTGACCGGGGGTGAGTCCCGAGACGCGGCAAACAACTAGATATTGTATGAGTTGTGTCAAGCCAATAAGAGGAAGTGATATGGGGATCGATGCAAGGTACGCGACTGGTGGGCGAGGTATTGCCCCAGAGAGCCACGAGGTAATATCCATGCCGTAATTATAGAAGCTTGACGCCTGACGCGCCGCGACGAGCGGGGCAAGTATCTCGTTCGTGATTGCCGTGATTAGGGGCGAAACGTATGGCCTATAGGTATCATAAAGTGCTTGAAGTTCTTCAAAGTAGACCTCGTTCGTTCCTTGGCCACCAAAGAGCGCATATATGGAGGCCTCTCCTTCAGAAGAGGCGGAAAGAAGAGCAGAAGTGGGTGGCTTGGGAATATCAGCAACATTGTGTTGCCCGAGGGCTGCACGCGCGGTGAAGAAGGATGTTAACACCGAGATACGGACCTCGGCATCGAACGGCTTCAGAAAAGAGAAGATATCTGTGTCGGAAAGGTACGAGGAGACAAAATGCGTGAAGACGTGCAAGAGGAGGGACGTGCGCGCTTTTGTGGATTGGGAATCATCAGATAAGCTTTGTGCGACGAAAGACAAAAAGCGTGCAAATAGGTCGACCTCGGGTTGGAGAGCCATTTCATGTTCCACAGCGGTGTCTAAGGTATCGACTTGCTTCTGGGCATGCGTGAAGTCATCTCTGAGGACTTCAGCTGCGATCCACACGTCACTGTTGGTAGAAACAGGGATCGAGACCTGAAAGGTATGGCAAGACGTGAGCAGGTACCGACACGATACGATTATCGATCTATACGCGTACTCTAATGTTTGAAACGGCGATGACTAAAGGACGCGTTGAGATGGCAGACTCGTGGACTGCCTCGCCGTTCTGAACAGACATTTTTGGGGATGCTATGGATGACGAGCAGAGAGGCGGGAAGGACGTCGGGGACGGGGAACAAAGAAGAGATTAGCCGCGGCTCAGGAGGGTTTTATATGCACCCCAGTCCCAAATTTTTGTTTTGGCGTATACAGCGTTGCTTCCCCAAAAAAACATTAGGTCACGTGGATTTACGTACAACTTGAAACATGCGTACCAAGACTAGTGCATTTTGATCTTCTTCGGCTGTCAAACTGCGTGTCGACTTAGTACTTTTTGATTTCCCTCAGCTGTCGAACTGCCGAGTGTAGCATCCAGCCTAACCTCCGTTCAGAGATACGGATGAAGGGCAGCGTTGTTATCGATGGCACTTCCCATCCCTATCATCTTAGTAGGGATGCCTCATGACAATCGCATAATCTGCACGCTCCGAACACATAATACGGCCTTCCATCCTTCTTGACGACGATTAGGGTCATCTATACCAATCGTGGTCATCACGGATAACCCATCAGCGGCGTGGTCGAACGCGTGTCTCTTCAGTGTGTCACTGGTTTACCATACAACCCGAAACGCATGCGACGATCTTTCTACAGTGTGGACCGTGGTTGCGTCTAATTGAATATTGAATTTGGCGCTATTGGGTTGCCCGTGGTTTGCAGAGTCGAATGACCAGGCCTCGCAGCTGACATCTAGTTTAAATCTGATGACACGATCCTTATGTCTTACCTCGGTTGAATATGCCTACCAGGTATGTAGCCTGCGATAAACCCAATATGAAAGTGGTGTTCGCCGAATAACGGAGCTGTGATACACGGTCCACGAGCCCATCTACACAAACGCTACCCCCACCAGCATGTAATTATGATGCCGCTAAACGTCAGAGTGAGATCAACAAGCATTCGGTACAATAACATTCTCGTAACGGACCAAGCCAGCGTGGGTCAGGATTATTCATTAGAACCATC
The DNA here is from genome assembly GCA_038093395.1 of Baorangia bicolor. Taxonomy (NCBI): domain Eukaryota; kingdom Fungi; phylum Basidiomycota; class Agaricomycetes; order Boletales; family Boletaceae; genus Baorangia; species Baorangia bicolor. Next base: position 29,538 of record JBBPSC010000050.1, read on the forward strand.
CAGTTTGTGACAGAGAATGTTCAAGTTGGGCTACTGTATCTGATACAGTACTTGTGAGAACACACGGCGATACAGGGGTTAATTTAACTTACTCAGTATCAGGGTCGTCCTTCCACGCCACTCCGAGTCACACTCTTGCCAGTTCCCTTCATCCAGTGACCAATTTCACTCATGGAACCGAATACTCCGTCCTCAATATCATCAGTACGCACAACAAAGGTCCGTTGTGGATTCTTCCGCTTCCGCGCCATGTTGTTTCTTCATGAAACGCTTGTTCCATAGCGAAAGCTTGAAGATGCAATTCGCACTCTGGACGGGGCTGTTGTATCCCCATTACCAACTGGCATCGAGAGACCGACACCATCGAAGCGGCCTCATCTTACTCGTTCGGTGTACTCCGCGTTAGCAAAATTCGACGCAACGTCGAAGGAACGATCGCGACCTTCATCCAAGTTAGTTCCTTGGCGTAGTAAAGATGTTACACCTCTGAAACGCCATCCACGTCTTCCAGCAGTACGCCCGTAATAGACGTTTCAAAAAGCGCGCCTCACCTTGCTGCAATCCTTGCACGGTCTGCATCGCAGTTCAAACATACTCCTCCGCTCAACCATCCATCGACACCTCCTGCTCACCCCGCGTCTGAGTACAGACCTTCTTCCACGGACTCCTTCCTTTCTCGTCTTGCTACTTACAAAATCACTACATATGCCAACAAACCATCACAAATCGATGCCGTTGCTGCAGCAAGGTGTGGCTGGGTCAACGACGGAAAAGACAGGCTCGTCTGCGGAATGTGTGACGTATCTTGGGTGCTTGCTGGCCGCGAGGGTATGAACAAAGACGCTGGTAAGAAGGTAAGTTTAACGTAGGTCAACCTACTGAGGTTTCCACCTGTAGCTAGTGTGTTGGTCGAGAAACAACGCGTTTCTCTCGTGGAAATGCACAAGGAGGGATGTCCTTGGAAGGCCAGGCAGTGCGAGCGTTAGCAGCGTTTGTTGTTGTTTTAACTTGGATTTTGACATTTTCATTTTTTTAGCCTCAGTCTATCGAGTACCTCTCCAGGCGCCTACTGCAATGGTCCGCGAATTGAGGGCTACAGCGTTATCCCTCGAACCCATGCTTACCAATGTAGCCGTTAAACATCCACTTGTGTGTTTGCTTCTTTACCTTTTTACAGGCCGCTTCCTGATAAGGTTATCTAGACCCCCTCACAGTTGAGTTCTCTACGTTCCATCTTCTACGCAGCGGCATCCAAAAGATGGGTGTCAGAACACGACTCCGCCATAGAGACCACTCATTCCATAGTCTCCTCGGACACTGCTATCGTCGTTGCCCTCTTTGGATGGGTTCCAGCGCCAATTACGACACGCAGTGAAGTTCACTGTACATCCTCTTTATTTATTTCACGTGCGGGGTCATCTGGACCTTCCGCTTCTATGCCTCCGACCCCATCGCTTTCGCGTGCCAGCTCCGTCTCGAGTCACTTCCGAGAGCGGGCAAGCACACCAACTCCCTCTGTATCACCTCGGATGAGCATTTCCCGCTTCAAAATGTCTCCGGATCGCGTAGGAGCATCTGCGCGCTTGAAAACCCCGTGGTCCAATGACATTACCACCGCCACTGTTCCCCGAGACGCCTCACTCGTGTATTGCGCCCTCTGTCAGCGACGGGTTGGCCTTTGGGTCTATTCTAGGAACGAGGCAACAACACCATTAGTACAGGATGAGGACTCTGCATCGGCGTCTGGTGAACATCAGAAAGAGTTCGACCTGGTGAAGGAACATCGATCCTACTGTCCTTACATTGTCTGTTCGTCAGTGGTTCCTTCATTCTTGCACTCGCCTGCGGTGGACCCGCTTGGGAACGCAACAGAGGGTTGGCGAGCAGTGTTGACTGTTGTTCAACGTTACGAGCTCAGCCAGCGGCAACGTCTATCTCGGTTTCTGCCTAGCGACGATCTAGACAGCCAAGTATCTTCTGCAGAGTTGAAAGGAGTCGAGGCTATGGTATCCGGCGTAAAGACCAATGGGGTCAGTGTTAAAGTATCTATTCTTTGAGCGTCACTGAAATTGGCTTTCATATAGGGTCGAGAATTGTTGAGATACGTCAAGGGTCTTTTAGGTTGAGGCATTGATACCGACTGCCGTGTAAGATCTCGAGCAGCGTACATATATCATCTTGTTATCCCTCTTCATTGTCTCGTATCACATTCAGAGCTTTGTGGTCATATCCTCGGGTCATGATGCTGCTTCTCACTTCCGACCCGCCACCAACAATCACTTAGAACAATCGTGATACATTGCTTGATTACCGCAAGCGGTGGATCAGCATAGTCCACCATCTGCCCCCGAAGAATAACTCACAAATAATTTCTTGTGAAGTTGCGCCCCGGCAGCATCTACTAACTGCAGTTCTTCGGTGGTCAGGTCAGGGACGTTGTTGGTGTCCAGGGATTCCCTGATCCCCTCGGCCTTGGACGATGTGCCATTTGTAGTTCAGCTACTCGGTAAGTCTGTAACGATGTGCAGATAGCCGACTGACAGTACCACTAGGATGCCCCTTTGTTGCAACCATTTCCTGAGGACTTGTCCATCAGTGACGGGACTACCTCTAGCTGCCTCGAGTCTCGCGCGGATCTTGTGGACCACCGGGTCGACTGGGCCGCCCTGAGCTCTGAAAAGGGGAGGAAGACCTGCATACGAAGAAGTCACGATATTGTGGGTCTTGTGCAGTTCAGTCACTGGTTGAATGGACTGCCACACGTATGGATGGATTTCGAGCTATCGAGCATGTTTACGATATCAGTTAAGCCGATTCTCGTGAAGGTGCAGATGGTTTTCACCTGGTTCACTGCCGGAGGGACCGTTGCAACGCTCAGGATTTCCTCCAGATCCTTGACCCCAAAGTTGGAAACACCGATGGACGTGGTTAGACCCTCCTTCTTACACTCCTCCATCTCTTTCCACACCTGCTGAAGCCGACTAGCATGAGCTCCGGGTACGTGGATCGGGTATAGATCCACATATTCTGCACCGAGCTTCCTGCGAGACCCTAACAGGGCAATCTTAGCTGTCTGCCCGGGGCCTAGACTATTGGGTTTGGTGGCGATAGAGCTCTTTCCGGAGGCGAAGATGCCTTTCCCTACACTTTCCTCGTTGGAGTACATCTGGGCGCAGTCAAGGTGGGTGAAGTTGTTTTCGATGGCGACTTGTACAACACTGGTGACGTCCTGTCCGTAGAACTTGGTACCCGTGCCGAAGGCGACCCAAGGGATCTGCATGCCATCGTTGAGAGTGAGGCGGGGCACTATCGTGGCGTTGTCAGTCAAGTGCGGTACGAGTCCATTGGCACTGGTTGTTTTTCAAAGACATTCCACACCACTCTTACACCCCTGAAGGCCTGACGTCTGTTTCCGAGTCCAACTTAGTCGAATTAATTCAAGTGCCTACGATGGATTACTTCAGACGAAAACAACATGGGTATAGCAAAGACTGATAGGCTTCCTGTTAATGTCGTCCGCTCCCAGCTGCCCTCCTCTGCCGGGATTGATCTGCACCATTCGACGAGGATTCCGTGCCCAAATTCAGCTCCATATCTAACTTTCTAGCCAACTCTCGATCAGCATCCTCGATCCTCTTTCTTCTCTCTTCTCGTCTTCTTCTCTCTAGCTCCTCTTCGTGAGCCTGTTCACGCCTCGCGACCTCCATATCCGTCTCTTCCTGTCGTCTCCTTTCCTGCGCAAGTCTCTCTTCTCGTTCAGCCTCCTCTTGCGCTTGTCGCACGAGTGCAAGATCTGCCTCTTCTTGCCCCCGTCGCTCTTCCTCCTCTGCCTCCATCTGAGCACGCGCAAAGGCTGCATCGGCAGCTTCTTGTTCAGCACGTGCTCTAATACGGGTTAGCTCCTCTTGCCATCTCCTTTCGGCCTCCGCTTCCTCAGCACGCCTTCGGTCTTCTTCAGCTGCTTTGCGGCGACGCTCTGCTTCTTCACGTTCGCGTTGGACTCGTTCTGCCTCTTGCTTTCTGCGCTCTTCTTCCTCTCGCCTCTTGTGTTCTTCTTCCTCCCTTCTGCGTTCTTCCTCTTCCCGCATCCGGCGCTCTTCTTCTTCCCTTTTTCTGCGTTCTTCCTCCTCCCTTCTTCTGAGTTCTTCCTCTTCCCTTCTCCTGCGTTCCTCCTCCTCCTTTCGTCTGAGTTCTTCTTCTTCTCGTCTCCTCCGCTCTTCCTCCTCTCGCCTCCTATACTCTTCCTCTCGTTTCCTTTGCTCTTCTCCCTCTTGCTTCTTGCGCTCTTCCTCCTCCCGTCTCCTGTGTTCCATTTCTTGTTGCTTCAAGTGTTCTTCCTCTTGTCTCTTCAACTCTTCTTGTCTCCGCAGCTCTTCTTCACGTCGTTGTCGATCCCCCTCCTCCATCCGCTGCCTACACTCTCTTTCTTCACGCACTCCTTGCTCCTCGGTATCCTTGAGCCGCTCCAATTGTCCCTGTCCCTCCTCGACGACTTTCTTGTTCTGGTCGTCAGTCGTTTGATTTTTGGCCGAGTCTTCCATAGTCCCCCTCACCTCTTCCCGCAGCGCGGTCACTGCATCTGCAACAGCGATAGGCTCGACCTCATTTCGCCCTTCCTCTACTTGTCTCTGTCCAACAACTTCTTCTGTGCTGGCAGCAGGCGCGGTGTTTTGGACTACTTGAGAGGGCAGCGGTGTAGTAGTCAGTGGCTGAGATAGGAGAGTAACAGGAGTCACACTCTGCGACAAGGATGTGGGTGAAGGAATCGGCCCCTGGCTTGGCGCTGACGGTGGTACCGGCGTCTGCGAAGGCTGCGCAACAGAGGCCGGGATGGAAAGGCCATTTCCACCTTGGCTATTCAACGGCGGGGGAGGCGGCGGCGGTGGTGGTGGAGGCGGCGGTGAGAAATATGACTGAGGTTGGTGAGGTAGCTGAGCAGCATATGGTTGGGGAGTCTGCGACTGAACCGATGGTGGAGGGGGGGGAACCGTGAAGTACGATTGCTGAGGCTGTTGAGGCTAGGGGTGCAAGTGAGGCGGGGCCATCGATAGCGGTAAAAGGCGTGAACTCACCGCTTGAGAGTACAGTGGCAGTTGCTGTTGCGGTGCAACAGGGGTTTGGCTGGTCGGGGGCAGGCCCGGGTGCTTGTGCTGTTGGTATGTCTGTGGGACTTGGGGAGGCTGCGGAGTCTGAGTCTGAGTGTAGGGAAGGTGCTGAGCATATTGTTGTTGTTGTTGTTGGGGCGATGGTAGATATTGCTGTTGCTGCGTCGGTAAATAAGGTTGCTGGTGAGGAGTGTGCTGCTGCGGTTGCGGTGGGTATGATGGTTGAGGCTGGGTACCGTGCAGCTGAGGATACGTTTGTGGGGACAGAGGCTGTGATGTCGGAGATCCGCTGGGATATTGGGTGTATTGCTGGTAGTGGGATGGAGCGGAGGTCCTGGGAGGATACGTGTCATAGAGTTGCTGAGGCTGTCCAGATGGCGTATGGGGAGACTGAAGAGGCATCGGACGTTGAGACGGAGAGAACGTCCGCGGGTAACCTTGGGTTGGAGCGGGTATGTAAGCCTGCGAGTTTGGCTGTACGTAGACCTGGCCAGGAGGTCCGTAGGTGAAGGAATCGTAATCCCCGGCTGCATATACGCCTCGCGGGTCGTGTTCCTGGGTAGGAACCGGTGAGGAAGTGAATGGGATTGGAAACGCCAGAGGGGGATGATCTTCAACAGGTTGCTCTACGACAATAGATGGTGCTAAACCGACCTTTGATCCTGTCGTGGATGTTATCTCGGGAGAATAAGATTGCACCGGAGTCTGCGATTGAGAAAAGGGTGGAGGTGGCGCTGCGTGCAGGAAAGGTGTATCGCTTAGAGTCCTCCTGTGAAGTTGGTCAGGAAGCATCTCGGGAGGTGGACGACCCGTGCTCATCACCCGGTTCCGACTCTGTGGCAGCATGGGCCTCGGGCCGCTGCGCCCCCCCGGATGAAGGGCGGCAGGGAGCCCCAGGGACTTTCCAGAACCAACGTCAGATGAGCCATTGTTAGCCGGAAGTGGTGGAAGTGAGTCGTCCCTGTGTTTTACAGCAACCACAGAAGTAGCACCTCCATTTGCTGGTGCTTGTCTGGATGCCTGGCTCGCGGGGCCGTGTGCGGGGACCAATGACGACGGTATCTGGCTCCCACCGTTCGGGGGTGGTTGACTTGGCCTTCTCTCTCCAGCTACAGGGGAACGCCCAGGCTGCGGGGAGGGAATGGGTGACTTTGGGGTCAATTGTCGACCTTGCGTAAAATATGCAGCAGGACGCGTAAGTCGATCGGATGGGCTAAGTTTTGAAGGACGACGCGTCAAAGGCGGTGGAGAATTCGCAAAGAAAGTCATCTCAAGATAAACTTCTCCCCTAGCACCTGCCGAAGTCTCAAGAGGGACCCAATCTGAAGACATGAACACATTCCTCGTCAGCTGCGACTGATCCCTCGACTGAGAGGTCGATTGCATACCGTCGAACTCGCCGGTTTTGAGCGTTTCTTCGATGTCCACTGTCCCCTTTCCCAGAAGTACATCGTCCCCTCGCTGCTCATCCTTGTAACAAGAGACCTCCAAGATCCTGTTCACTTTGTCTTTCCCTACGTCAGCAATGACTGGAAACCGGAGCTCGTCGTCCCACACCGGATGCTGGCCGCCCTTTGGATCGACCTTGGTTCGTTTCTTCACCCCAGAGAGGGACACTTGGGCATAGGGATCCTGTTTGTAAAACGAGGGCTGGTGGAGATGCTGAGCCTTCAACACAACGACGACGAGAGTGCCAAGCTCCTTTTGCTGGGACATGATCGGTTTAGGTTATTCAAAACCTGCAGATTCGGACTGGCCAAATATACGTCTTCAAGTTGTTCCTCAGGGCTATGTCAGTGATCACAATTGCTGTGAAGAGCTCAGCCGAACATCAGTGACAGCGAGAAGAGTACGGAATTGGCTATAAGTACCAATCGTCGAGACGCGATTCGACTGGCAATAAACACAACTCTCTCGTAACATTCATAATCTACGCAAAGGTATTAGTGGGATGAAGTTATTTGCACCTAGTGGTGCTCGAGCCCAGACGCAAAACGCTACAGTGTTGAAATATCTATTTGAAGACATCCACCGCTGTCACCCGAGAATCTAGCAAGCCTTGAAGTAAACAGAGGGAGAACATTCCGAATAAACATGAAGTCTTGGATCTCATCGACGATCTCGGTTTCTGATTTTCGAATATGCGTCTGCACCATCGAGACAAGAATTTCTAAACGATTATAGCTCTCTACTTGAGGTCCCTCCGGGCTCATAATTGTGATTGCTTCGATGCTGAGAGGATATCTTCGAGTGAGATGGAGGACCTATCGCACATTCCGCGAAATATTCCATCTGGAGTGTTGAACAAGTTTGCCGGGATATCGAATTCCTGGTTCATCATTCTTTCTCAACAAACGTTCCAATGCGAAAGAAATACATACCGCGATCGTGCCGGCATCAAGAACACAGATACGATCGTAGGATATGATCGTGCGTAAACGATCTGCATGGTGATTAGCGAAAGCAAAGATGAGTGACTCGAATGTGACTTGCGAGCAATACAAAGAATTGTACGCTCCTTGAATTCTGTCGCGATGGTGTCTTGGATTTTCCCATCAGTCTCGTAATCCACGGATGCTGCATAAAACATGAACTGCTGTGTCATGTAAGAAGCACGTAAAATTATACCTGTGGCTTCATCGAGGATGAGGATCTTTGTCTCATGGACTAAAGCTCGTGCCAACGACACCAATGATCGCTGGGCAACAATTAACAACCAGAAAAGCTAAAAGATGGGTGCAAGCTTTACCTGGCCGACCGACAGGTTACTACCTCCATCGTCGATTGGAGTATCCAGGTCGAAACGACTACCAACAGCCGGGACGTCGCCTTGGGTTGTTGTTTGAGGCGAAGAGGGCTGTTTATCATATGTATCGACGAGGTACGCCCGCTTAAGAGCGTCCCAAAGGCGAGCATCATCGTACAAACCAAACGGATCTAGGTTAGACCTGAGAGTACCAGAGACTGACACACCCATTAGCAAAGCAACAAATTCAAAGATGTATATGGCTTTACAAAGAAACTAAACAGAACGCAGAGCAGGTCAATGCTGTATCTTAATGTCATGATGTGAGACTTACAGCATCTTGTGGGATAATCGCGAGCCCCTTCCTGAGTTGTTCTAATCCAACTTTCGAGATATCAACATCATCAATCTGAATGCTTCCTGATGAGAGTTCCACAAGTCGATACAGAGCCGTCATGATTGACGATTTCCCAGCTCCGGTTCTACAAGCATTGTTAACGAAGGAGTCACAATACCAGGGGATCGACCTTGTACCTGCCAACAATACCGATCTTCTCTCCTGCTGCAATGTCCATGCTCAAACCTTTAAGCACAGGAGGCAACTCAGGTCGATACTTCATAAAAACATCTTTCATAACAATTCGACCTTCCAAGGGCCAGGAAAGAGGAGCGGCGCTGTCCTCGACTTGGTGAGGGGCTTCTTGTTCAACCTCGTTGGCGTAATGGACAATTCGTTCCACAGCGTTCATATTGTTCTCCACCTCTGCAACTTGACGAACCATCCATCCGAAGGACTCAAATGACACATCAGTTCTTTAGTCTTACCATTATTTGTGTGGGCCCACCTGTTGTACCATCAGAATGTATGACAGAACCACTCCGGTCTGACCTGGCGAGATACTGAAGCGGGTACCAACTGTCAAAATGGCCACCGCGAACGTAAGGACTGCTCCGAGCAAGTCCAAGCGAATACCGAGCCAGCGCTAGTCAGATGAATTAGTGGTTATCTAGCAGCCACTAGCGGTCAACTTCCTCACCTGATTTGTAACAGTCAACCAATATGCTCTAGAAATGCAGTCAGAGTTGGTAACAATTCGTGCTCTGCTCATTGCAACTCACCGATTCTCGACGTCAACAAGTTCAACATTCTCTTTCTTGAATCGACTCGTCTCGCCATACGCGGAGATCGTCGTCAATCCTGACAGTGATTCGGAGAAGTGCGCGTATAAAGAACCACGCAGGATAGCATCTGAGATTGGTCGTCAGCTGCACAAGCCGATAATCCAATGGTTAAACGCATGCATACCGAGCCGCTGTAATCAAATTAACCTTCATGAAAACATACAACATCGGGAACATACCTTCAGTTCTCTTGCGCTTGCTCGGTAGAAGAATGCGGCATAGAAATAGCATATCAAAATGAAAAAGACGACCAACGAAAACCAAGGCAGGACGATGGATATAAGAATGATAGCACCGATGATGCTGGACAGGGTGGCACTCAGCATGCGTAATGAATCGCCAATGAGATTATCGACAGTGTCGATATCTGTGTAATAACTCAGCAAGGGAGATGAGAAAGAAGTTCATTAAATATACCTTTGGCAAAGCGATTCATGATGCGGCCAAGAGGCTGTCAGAGATATAGAAATTAGCGATGGCAGCTAGGGATACAACAACACGCTCAACTCACGGTTGTTTCAAAGAAACTCATAGGAGCATGGAGGACACGGGTGATGGCTCTCTGAATAGGTTGATGGTTGTAAGTAACATTTTAAAGCGAACAGACCGCACGAACTCACCTCATGCAGCTCTTTTGACGCATAATAAGTCAGTATTGCAAAGGTAGCCCCCGTGAAGAACATGGTTAGCGCTTGAGAGACACCAAGAGCTGCATAAATGCCCATCTGTAAAATTCGCCTGAGACACCATCAGTAGGTGAAGTAGGTAACATACGTAGAAGCCTTGTGGATAACTCCATTTCATTTCCTCCCAGTAGACAAGCCTGGTGACACCAAAATGAGGCCAAACGAAATAAAAGTTATGTGTACCCACCAATACGATGACATGACGCTCGAGCCTTGCATCATAGCAACAGATAGGAATAGAATCGGTACAAGGACCATGCCATTTCCAGCAGACAAGTATTGCCGATAGACTTTGGATGGAATGGCGCCGGTATTCCGCTCTTCTTCTTGCATCATGGCTTTGCCCTTGATACTAACCTTTGGCTCTTTCTTGTCGTCGCGAACCATTTCCATCTTCTCTTCGATATTCTTGTTCCTGTTATCTTCTTTCGAACCAAACTCTTCTATGAACCTGGAAAATGCGCCATTACTAGCCATCAACGCGTCGAAGGTACCACGTTCAGCAATCTTGCCATCGACTAATGTGTAGATATAATCGACTTCTGGGAGGAAGTGCAACGCATGGGTCACAAGAATCCGAGTTTTGCCTGCTGTGCCACTCCTGAGAACATTGGAGAAAACGGCCTTTCCGACATGGGCATCAAGTGCAGAGAGTGGATCCTAGCGATGAGCAAATGTCAAAAATCCAAAACACTGATAAAGAAGAGAAGGACGAACGTCAAAGATCATGATATCCGAGTTACAGTATATAGCCCGACAAATGTTGATTCGCTGCTTCTGACCACCAGAGAGAGAAATACCTTTCTCGCCAACCTCGGTCAGGTCATAGCTAGGGAGCATCTGCAAATCTGGTTCTAGACAGGAATCGCGGACAGCCTTCCAATATCTTTCCTCCTCAAATGGCCGTCCAAAACAGATATTCTCTCGGATCGTAGCATTCTGGATCAAAAGTGTCAGCCCTTCACAATAGTAACCTGAACAAATCATACCTGGATCCAGGCGGTCTGAGCACAGTAAGCAACTGAACCACCGAACTCGACAGTACCAGCGATCCGCCTCATCTCGCCAATGATGCCCTGAAGCAGTGACGTTTTACCCGCCCCTACTGCCCCAACAATAGCAACGAGCTGACCGCGAGGGATCTCCACGTTAACACCTCTGAGTTTGAAGATATTGGCCTCATCAACAGGTTGCGGCGTGGGCCGTTTCGTTGCTTTGGGCTTTCCCTTCATCCTGTTATGCATGCCCTTCTTATCACTAATCACCTTGAGATCTTCAGGTTTTGGCGGAGGACTATCCCAGGTGAAGTCTGCGCCATCTATCTTGACTGCAACATCTAAATCTTTGTCAAGTACCAGTGTCCTGTCCGACGTTTCGGCCTCGAAAACATCGTAAAGACGCTTGCAAGCAGTGGCAGCGTCTGCAATGGAGCTGAGTGACATGGCTATATAGTAGCATCGGTTAGTTTAATTTAAAGGAACCACGGGAGTTACGCACGAAGGAACATGAGGGGCAGCCTGATGAGCTGGAAAAGGGTAAGAGAAGAGAAGACGCTCGCAGCGGACAGCGAATGACCGGTCAACGAGTAGGTGATGAACGCAAGCACAGCGGCTAGTCCTGGGAGGGAGATGGCGAACGCGCTCAGGCCGGCCCGAAGGATGAGTAGGGTTCGTATGTGGCTGAAAGACAGGATAAGTCAGGATAATAAAGGGGATGGAAAGTAGCATACGCCATTTCGAGCTGGCGATATTCAGCAATTCGCTTCAAAAAGGGAGTCTCCCATGAGAAGAACTTGATCACCCTCATGCCATTCAGCATCTCTTGGAGTAGCTTGGAACGCTTGTCGGTCCAGACCATGCTCTTGATCCTGATGGAGAAGAAACGTTTTACCACTATTGTATTTATTGGTGTTGCAACGATGAGAAGTGCAAAACCCGCCAGGGCGCTCGGACCAAGGTTAATGAGGAGCAAGATGAGACAGATAGTGAGTTGGATGGGTGCAGCCCAAGACATATGGAAAAAGCCCATACAGAAGTCGATGCGAGATACGTCGGTGGAAATGTGGTTTACCAGCGTGCCATTTGTTATCTGTGCGCGGGCGCGAGGGGACAATGAAAGAGCTTGGGAGTAGATCGCGGTAATGAGACCACCGCGCAGGAGGACACCGGAGCCCATACTACGATAGAAGAAATGTTGGGTACACCATGATGCAATGAGCTGTAGAGTGAAGAGAGCGAAACAAAGTCCAATGCCTGTTCCGATCGGAGGTATGGATGTGCCAGTAATATGCCCAGCATACGACTCTGTGGCAAAGGTAATGATTGCCTGTCCCAAAGATGAATGCCTTGGAGATGATCGGAAAGGGAGCTCATACCTTTACCACGAGAGGGCTAGTTACTTGTGCAGTATCACCAATGACCTTCAAAATTCCAGCGGACCAAAAATACCATTTCACACTGTCATTCATAGCAAGGATGAGACTGGCTTTGCGCTTTCCGTCCTTCTCCTTCCAAGCCTTCTCCCGTTCGGCGCGGACACCACGAATTGACCACCATAGACTTTTGACGCCTGGGCGAATCTGACCGTTTGCCAGTCGCTCGTTGTATATCGCTGCCTCTTTGCGCCGGCGTTCGAAAGATGTGAGGATAGCATTTGCAATCCGAGTCGAGGAGCGTTCGTCTTGAAGCTTGTACAAATCCGACGCTTCGAGGGGCCGAGCATAACCGAGTGACAACAGGGGGGTTACCCAAATAAACCACAACCGATTGAAGAACCCCGCTGACGCTTCGGGAGTAAGAACTGCGTCATGGATGGAGGCCTTAGGGGGAGGAGGGTTGGGATTCTTGATGGAGAAGAGGCTAGAGTACGGTCAACTGGACAGCAGAGGATGATGATGGTGGATCACGACACCTGCGGAAGGTATTCGGTCGCTTAGAGAGATTCAAACCATCCGACTTTGACCCGTCAAGCTGCTCTGCGACGGTCTTTGTCTCAGACTTGTACTCTGAATCAGACATGTCAGTGAGCGACGAGAGAAAGAAAACCGGGCTCCCGGCACCATGTGCACATCCTCCTCACTGCCCAGGGAATTAGTGTTGCTTACGGCGTTGTTATAATTGGACGAGTTGAGAAAAGGTCCGCTCTCGGGCTGAGGCTAGTACTGCCTCGGAGAACCAAATGGACTGTATCTGCTACGATCCTCGGACATAAATTCAGTTCACACACCTGCTACGATCCTCCAACGAGCTCCAAGGACCAAACGCGGGTCAAGAAGGTCAATCCACGACTCGAAGCAAGTACGTAAGCTTCTGTAACACTACAATGTACTCCGCGGGTGTCGTCACTCACTACACTGTCGGAGAATGAAAAAGTCGAGCTCAGCGCGGCATTAATGCAGCGGCACGCATCGGCGTGACCAATCAGAATGAGCTCATTGCGCTTATCTTGCCGCTTATACCGGGTACACTGTATGGGAGAGTGCTATCGAGCATACGCGTCTCTCAACCTGCGCAGTGCCGCCTGCAAGAACAACCATAAGCCTTCCCACATGACCGATTTGTAACCCAGCTGGACC
>JBBPSC010000051.1:0-42719 GCA_038093395.1 Baorangia bicolor
GTCAGGTTTGAACGAGGACTTTGGGTAGAAACCGGGGAGAAGCACTAGCGTCAAGCCACCAACAGACAGTAGAGGATGGTGGTGCTTTGATCTGTGACTCGGATATTTATGATATGCCTCATCTTCTACCAGTGAGCTCGATGTATCTCCCGACGCAGGTGGAAATGGTCCCATGGGTGCGCTTTGGTTCTGTGCTGCACACATTTTCAGGCGTTACACCGTTTACACGGGGTTATTGTAGAAACCAGCACGTTGTTCGCATTCCTCGAGGGCTACTATAGCGTATACGATACACCAAAGGCTACCCTCACCAACTTGATATGGGTGAGCATCACGACCCCAATGTCGCGCAGGCATAAATTCGGCATTCAGGGGTCGCCCTGTTCCCGACACGCGCGGTACTAATCCACAAGGGGGCGGCGCTACCGCCGAATACCTTGCTTGCATGGGAAATCATGACACGTCACTATATTTGGTAGAATTTAGTAGAAACTACAACAACCGATAACGTGTATGTACCGTGAAGCTAGGTGCCGTTGAACGAATCCGAGTACATCTTGAGCGTCTGTGTTTACAAATAAGTTGTCGTGCGGTGGGGGCCGATTTCGTTGCAGTTAACATTTATGAACAGTAACGACATACACACGAGGAAAAGGTGTGCATTCCAGTCTTGACGAGATATAAATTTCCATCGATATTTTCATATTTCGAGAAGTGTCCTTACAACAATTAATAATATTTATTTTGCACAGCAGTTAGCATGAATCAACTGTAATGAGACACATACACGAAGTGAGCTTGCCATTCAACTCGATATTCGATAGAGTCTTGACGAGATATATTTTCGCATTTGTCGAGAATAACTGATTTCCTCGTATCGTGCAATATCAACGGTCAAAGCAACCCAATTTAATTTTAATTTTCTATTTACACTTGTGGACGTTTTGCACACGAAGCCAATGGCAGACCTTGACAAGCAAGGTGATAGGCCCATGAACTCGAACCATGCCTCGTTAGTTCGTTATGCTGTTGGCAAGGCGATGCAGGATCACGATGAAGCCAGCGAAGTTGGAACATTCGGTACCATCCAAGACAAGAGAGAGGGCGCGACATTGGCTCGCAACCCAAGCCGGACTGTAACACATTGAAGAAGTGCTGGCTGGGGCTGTCAATATTTAAGCGCGGTATCTTCCTGCCCCCCGGTGCACGCACCAAGAAGAAAGATATTGATGTACGATTCGGTCGCCCCATCCATTCAATGATTACAGCAAATTATTTACTGCACGAGTTCAGAGTAGGACAGGCGGCCAAGTTGACACCAAGTTAAGGAGTTCAAACTCCGTCGAACTCGTCTCTGCGAGTCGTAGGGAGGGTCTCTGCAATGCTTCTGTTGCGCTTTGTATGGTACACTGGTCCTTCCAAGGTCTACATCCATCGTTATACTCCATACGTGCCCATTCCCGCCCAGACAACACTCCACCCCCAGCCGTCCTCTTTTGAGCGGGAACGTGATGTCTCCAACACCATGTCGACGCCTATCCTCGCCGAACCTTGTCCCTCTGCCAACTTTGTGATAATGGACTCGCCATCCGTGCGCTCTCAAATCGTCTGCGCGAAAATGTTCATACGAGGCCTCAACCGTCTCCCGTAGATCACCTCCTTGGGCGTCTCGAGCATCTCTATCCAGGGCGAATCCACGACTTGGTGGTACGGTCGACACAGCAGGCCCTTGCCAAGTTCTGACTGATGGTAAAACTGGCGAATCGTAGTGGCCAAGTCTGGTCTCTACACCATACAGCGTCAATAGTGGAACGGGCGATCTCGAACCTGTGCTAGGTTCATTACTACGGAGTTTGATCCAGGTCTAATTTGCCTTTCCCGCAGGTGGCTATGACGCACTTCCAGAACACCGCTCTTGCCACAATCTGGCTCTCCAGCACTGCACGATGAGATTGGTTGATAATGCTGAGAAGTCCTGGTCAGCACAATTTGAGTTTGGGTGCATCAACTTGAATGACCTGACTGCAGTCGCGTAAACAGTACACTCGCACTTGACCCAAGTGTGAATAGAGCTGGCAGCTGTTGTGAAGGGAGGAACCCTGTCATCGAAAGTCCCACAAATAAATCTATCGGCTTCGCGCGACGACGTCTTGTTCTTGGATTCGGTCGACCTGTATGGGCCGGAGGGGATGATGGATCGGGGTCTCGCTTACCCTCTCACAAAGGTTTTGTTCGACAGATAGCCATGCTAGTGAAGCGCAAGCTCTGGCCCCTGCTTACGTCGCTCAGCCGTTGTTCGTCTATCCGTCCGGGATCCCTCAGCCAGGAGGGCTGCCAGAAACACAGTTTTCGAAGTCGATGTGTATGCTAATTCACCGCCATATTTGGATGAGGCCAGGGTCGAGGTTATTCGTGACCCAACAGTCTGGGTTGCGGACGCCGACAATTGGGTAGAGGGGGTGGATTGGATTGAAACAGACGCGTATGTACACCCCACGCATTCCCTGGCTCTTGTGCTCGCACGCGTTGGTTTCAGCATCGTTTTGAATGTAACCTGGTCGTCTCATCGCGACATGCGAATGGATGTGCAAGGACAGATCCCCCCTTTTGGCACTATGTGCAATCTATACCTTGCATCGCATCAACACGCATTCCCTCGGCCCATCTCATATTCCCTGGTGGAGGAATCTGGTGTTTCGGAATGCGACTCGGATGTCCATTATAAAACCTTGGCATCTATACTTGGTGTTCGGAGCCGAACGGTGTACGTACAAATAGTCCAGTTGTTGCGAAGGAAACAAAAGGAACGCGGACATCATCGCAACGCAGTGTTCCTTCCATTAGTAGGCGCGTTTGATCTCACCCCTTGGTTCAATTAATTTTTCAGGGAACCCAGAATCATCCAATGCCGCTTTTCACTGCTTCCGTCAGTTTGTTGCACCGTCACCATTTTGCTGATTTCCGACAGTGCATGGCTCCCATTCCATGGCGTAGGAGAATCCAACGTTGATTCCATGTTCCAGTTCGACGATTACATTATCCACTCATTTTTTATGATAGTACATCATTCTCATCCTCCTCGACTGAATTTAGCAAGTCGCTCTAAAGACAGTCCAAGATGGCCAGCGAGGGGAACTTGCCTAGGTAGCGGGGTACTACCCTGCGATACGCGCATTTCAGCGTGTTCGAGTCCTGTGTCACACGCTACTGAAGACTTCATACCCTACCACTATGGGGGATGGGGAGCGTGTCGAAGGACATCTTCGATTGTTCGACGAAGGTGTACACACGATGCGATCTCTTTCCACGAGGCTTTGTCGATGAGGGAGGGCGTTCGATTGATAGCGCCGTCTCCGCGGTAGGGGAGGGTGGTGTGGTCAGAAATGGAAGTGGAGGATCTGAAGATCGCCATCACCGTGTATGAACTTTGGGGCATTCATTTTACGGCGGCGCTGCGGGCGGGTCTTGGCGTAAGCCATAATCCCGATAACGTGTCATTTTGACTTTGGTCTTCTCCGACAGATGACTTGGAACGGATCCTTGAAGCAGTCGCGTGAGACGCCCACCCGGATTTCCTCATGATGTCCTCCTGATTCCAGTATCTATCTGGCCTTTGGGCTTAACCCAGTGTTGCGCACTCACAGGTTATGATCTTGGGCCTCTCACACGCACGCTTCTTGATGATCACAGTTCAGATCCATTAGCAAAGTGTCAACTTACTGTCACTCGATTGTAGCTACATTACGCACTTTATCCGATGTTGGAGCTGTCCAACCCCTCAAGGCAGTGTACCAGGCACTCCAAAGTAGCTGAAGGACGAGAAACAACGGTGGTTCTCCCATCACGAGGTGGTCGTAGATGTCGACGAGTGTGAGCTGGGCAGGCACTGCTAATATGATTCTCGTCACTATTAACTTTCTTCGTTACTGGACCATCACCACAGATTTACTGATAGATTGTCATGGATCGCTCGACAGTATCACCCCAGATGCATTCTACGGTGAAATAGTTCCTCAATCTTCCAGTTGAGGTCAGCAGAAACCATAGGTTGGAACTGAATACATATTGACAGGCAACTTCATGGGTAACCAAGACATAGTGATCTCACTCATGAATACCTCCGACGGGCGAGTGTGGGCATGGAGGGAACGCTTGTCAGGGTCGATATTCAAATTCGCGACAAAGACACCTCTGGCTTTTTGATCCGTGTTACTACTCCTTGATAGAATGGTGGAAACGCGGTGCTGACCTTGGCGATGGAATTGCTAGCTTCAAGGCTTCTTGCTTGGATATGGTCATATCCCTAAATGAAATCCATGATTCAATCGCTAGACCGCAAATGTCCTGTCACAGTGCGGTATCATACACAACAACTTTGTCCTTTGCATGCCAACAAAGCCGCTCTCGCATTGCCTCCATCTTGTATCGCCTAATTGTCGAATGTTGGTGGATCGTACCTCACACTTTCTTCCACAAGAGCCCGGGAGAAATATTTAATACGCCGAGTAGAAGATATAACCGCTAGGGGAACCCAAAGTTGAACTACTGGCAACCTCCCTCCCCTCGACTCCCAATCATTGCTTGTTTTTAACGTCAGAAATTGCCATTTATCTTGTATCCGTCATGTCTTCCGACTTACAAACTGCTTTGGAGCTTCTCCAGATGAATGACTATGTGTCCCGTAGGTTCGCTCATACCTTCGGTCAAAGATTAATCTTACAGATTAATGCAAGTGATTCTTGTCACTGCTGTCGTATATGATTATCGTGGGTCATGCGTTGCACACACTATCCTTCTCAAATTGTAATGACTATTGTAATCCTACCACTTCAGTCCTCGCCTTTTCAAGCGAGGTTTGTTATTTCGTTCTCCCCATCTTATCTGTTGACTGACGATATTGATATTCAGAGATAGAGTATGTTTGGGTAATGAACCAACAGTTATCAAGCAAGCACCAAGTCCCAGACGGTCCCACAGCACAGATCCTGGACCTCGGTCTCTACAATGTTTGTTCTCGTGCGTATAAATACTCATTGTTCACAGGGGACTTCATTGCACGTGTTCCAGATTGACAGTTCCATAGGTCCGCTACGTCGGTCTTTCTTGGGCTATGTAGGTCTACTATGGCTGCTGTTGTAATGCATATCATACAGCTAACAACGAATTTGCGCTCAAGTCTTACTAGCCTCGGTATGTTCAGAATTAAATTGGAGGTTAATTGAGCTGATCAGATACATTCGAAGTTGGTACTACCTTTATCCCTGGCCCCGTAAAAGTCAGTTTTCTGCTTTGCACCTTGTCTGTCGTTAATGGTGATATTTTCGTAGACGTGTGCATCTAAATTTCGATTGCAAAATGTATTGACAACCTTTACATAGGTGTAAGCACATCAATTACTGCCCTCTACAACATCAGGACGAGACATGGATAATCCGAAGGTACCGTAATCTTTCTGCTAACTAACTGGGAGCTCCCGATATTCCTTAATGCTGCCGATTGTGAGTCACTGTTCCCCCTGATTCCCTTTTTCCCGACTGATTTTAATTACAGTGGTGATGATCCTGCGGGTGTATGCAATGTGGAATCGATCCAAAATGATCCTTTATCTCCTCCTATTCATTTACATTCCACAGGTTATTGTTTCCTTTGTTTTTGCAGGTATCTACTATACTTCTAATACATACCTCTCAAGTATGTCGTGAGCTAAATTACGTGTGTCACTGAAGTCTCACGCAGGCCCTTCATAACCTGCCACCCTTTCTCCAGTCACAATTGTCCAAATCATCGATTTCTCATTTTGCAATTGCTCGTGGATCAACATCCCACCGCTGCTTACCCTTTATATTGATATCCCGCGATTTGTTCTCGGTGCTACACTTTTGGTTCTCGCCGTCTTCCAAACGTTGAAGCAGTCAATCGAGATGTACGGGGCGACCAAGCAGTGGCAGCCTAACCAGTATATGCAACTACTCGTGCGAGATGGAATTGTGTATTTCTTCGTGTACGTCTCACATTTCCCTTCCATTTTGTCTCCATCACGTTCTCCTCTTACTCTAGAGTACCCGCACAAAAACTAATCACTCCCATGTTTTCCCCCGAACTTCTAGGAACGCACTTTTCAATATCACCGCTTTTCTCCAAGGCGAGCTTACTGCTACACTGAGCACCAATTTGATGCTCTTCCTGAACTTGTTTTGTTATTTGACTCTATGCACCATGATGCCTCGGTTCATCATCAGCGTGCGGGAACTGTATGACCGTGACCTCCGTGGCCGCTGGCAGGGGGTTGACACCGGATTCGGTGTGATATCGCAACCCATTGTCAGTCAAAACGCAGCCGTGTCTGCGATTGCATTCGCGGAGGTCGCCCCAGGGGAGGGTCAGCTCGTGGAGGGGGACGTGGACGAACCGGAAGCAATTCGACTCGAAGTGTTGGGAGATACTTCGCGTCAAGTTTGAATGAGGACTTTGGGTTGACACTGGGGAGGGACACTAGCTAGCGCTAAGCCATCGATAGATAGCAGAGGACGACGGTGCTGACTAGGATACTATTTAATTTACCTATGCATATGCCTCGTCTCCTGAGTTCGATCGATGCAGCACAACGTAGAAATCGTCTCAAGGAAACTTCTCTGCCTGCGCACTTTGGTTTTGTACTGCACACATTTTCGGGGGCTACACCGAGCTATTGTAAAAACCAATGACAGCATGTTGTCCACATTCCTCGAGGGAGACTACAGTGTATACGATACAACAAAAGGCTACCCCCACCAAGTAAGTGGGTGAGCGTCACAGGCGCAACGTCGCACTGGCAGAGGCATTCGAGCTCAGGCATTCGAAGGTTGGCCGGTTTCCATGAAGCGCAGTATCAATCCATGGGTGCATGTACTCAAACCATGTCTCGTCCATTCATCATGCTGTCGGGAAGGATCGGAGGGATGGCTTTGGACCCATGATCAAAATAAAGCTAGCAAATTTGCAAAGTTTCGGTAACATCCAAACTCAGTTGGCTCGCGACCCAAACTGGCCTGCAACAGACGAAGAAGCGCTGGCCGCGGATGTGGATGTGAACGAGTGCGATATCTTCCTCCTTCTCCGGCTACGCAGAGTGCACATACTCAGAAGAAAGAAAGCCCTTCCTGAAGATCGATGCACGATCTGGATATGCTGCGCGTGATGGTCGCAGTCGTGGCGGCAGGGGACGCAGTGCCTATGCCAGTTTCGCAGAAATGCCTACCAACCCGTCCGTCCAGGAGGACGCCAAAAATTTGAGACTGCTTCGTTCATGCCCGTGACGAAATGATCCAGGTTGTTTTCAGCCGACGCCGTCCAATACGTCGCAAATGTCGGGGCCTTCCGTTTCCCCATGGCAGAGGTCTCGCTCCTGTCTTGTTTGCTCCCATTCCATGTTATTGGTGGACCTCGCGTGCCTGCTCCACCATGCGAATATGTTATCCTCTTTCTCTTCGTTTTCTGTGTCATTCCCATCTTCCTTGAATATTTCCGTTGTCTGAGGCGCTGGCAGGGCCCTGTAACATCAGTAATGTATCCCGTCTAATGAGAGACATGCGAAAAAAATACGGGATAGAGGGCATCTTGATTTGGAACTTGCGAAGGCCCTGATGCCGCATTATTGGTCGTCCCGAAGGTAGATAGCGCCATTGAGGGATGCTCGACCCCCTCTCCCTCTCTGACATTCACATCACCACCGCCCTAACGCGAAGACGGGGAAATTAACCCACCCTCGCCATCGACGAAGACTCTTGGAATGAACTCACCCCGTACGTATACACCTGCTATGTTTAAGACAACATCTTGATCAGTGGGATCACGATCTATGCGTCGGGATCATTGATCATTAGCCCTCGTGCCAGCAAGAAGAAATGGTCATACGCGGAAATGGATGCAAGGGATATGCTTTGATGATGTGCGATGCGGGTACATAAACACTGGGGAAGGTAAGGGGAAGAGGAGAGAGGAGAGGAAGTACTTCGAGGCATTGGCAGAGACCGGGTTATGACGGGGACGAAGGAAGCGAAAATTGCGTGATGATTGCGGCTCAGTATAAACGCGTTGTTCTGAGATGACAAAGAAAATATTGAAACCGCCACCAGTGTGACGTGTAGAATCGTACAATACTCATGGGATATATGTGCAGTGTGCGTAGAAGTTGCACCAACCGTCCATGTATTGCGTGATGAACAATCTGTGCTCAATAAAACCTGATTAGATTTGTCCTGCAAGGGCGACTAACGTCTTGTTGACGTACAAACAGGTGTTATGATGTGGTATCGTCTTTGAAGAAGGATTCAAGGGTATGTACGTAGTGTCGCCAGTCGATAAGCGACACGAATAATGTAGAGAATTGGGCCGAATCAAAGGTGTTGAGTAGTTGAACCCATCGAGGACCACAAGGAATTCAAACACCGTCACCGAGCTTGTTTGTATGGGTTCTCCTGGTCTTTCACAGTGTGCATTCGAGAGGATTTCTGCAGTTTCGTTATACCGCTTCGTTCTGGCGACTTGGAAGACTCTTGGCCGCGAGTACAGGATGGACGACGTTGTCGCGTTATACAGGACCCCATATCCGACTGAGATGACATCCCGACTGTAAAACTGGCGCGCCTCGCTGAGAGCTACGCAAGTGTTGGCGATGGACAATGCGAATGCCTGATGCTCTCCGCCGTCCGCGAGCATTCGTTCGAATACAGTCTCCATCCATCGTTACACCCCTTACTTCAAGTTGCCCGTTCCCGCTCAGACACCACCTCCAGCCGTCCGCCTTTTCAGTGGGAACTGGACGTCCTAAACACCTTGTCCATACCCACCCTTACCAACGCTTCCACCCGCGTTTCCTCCCCCATACTCACTGAACCCGGTCCCTCTGCCATGTTTGTGAAAATGGACCCGCCCATCCATCTGCTCTCAAATCGTCCGCACGAGCAAGTTCATCCGAGACCTTCATCGGAGACTCAAGCAACTCCGCCGTGCGTAACAGACATATTTGTAGGGGGGATTTTGATGACGGGGTTACTCCCTTCACAACCAGTGTGAATTTGCTCCTCACGCGTCCTGGGTGGGGTCCGGGGTCCGGGGTCTCGCTGATCGTCGGTCAAAGGTCCGTTCAATACACAGCCTTGCCCAGTCAAGCGTAGATCATGCGCCCCCACTTACGTCGCTCAGCCATTGTTCATCTATCTGTCTGGGTGTCCCTCAGCTAGGAGGAGGGCTGCCAGTGACACAGCTCATCAGGAAAATGTATGGTGACTGTAGCTGTCTGCTAGATCTGTACACAGACTGCACAGCATGCCAGTCATTGCAGCTCGACTACTGCTGACAGTTATGTTATTTATGGAGACAGTTTGTATCCCTGTTAGCAGTTGTAGCTACAGACAATACATGCTTTCTGTTGAGCAGGTACATTGCTCAACCCGAAGGGAGCAATGTTGGAGGCAGAGCGACTACTTACATAGATGATGGTAAGAAGGAAAAACTCTTATATTATAGAGGTGCATAGGGCAGCCTTATATACATACAGAGATAGGAGATTATGTAAGTGTATCCTATATAAGGATAAGATCTCCCATGTATCTACATACTAGATAAGATATGAGATAGGAGTTGATTAGCTGCTTAATAGCGCTATGTTCAACACTCCCCCTTGCTAAAAGCCAGGTAAGGCTTATGAGCGGAAAATCACACTAAGAAGCAGTGGAGGTAAGAGAAACTAGATCAGTAAAAAGTAAGACCTAGTTGAGCCCTGAACTTATTGAACTTTATATGGCCAAGGGTTTTGGTGAACATATCAGCAGGGTTATCATTCCCTTCAATAAAGAAGAGTTGCACCTTGCCTTCAGCAGTGACTTCGCATATATAATGATAACGGATGTCAATGTGCTTACTCCTACTCTCAGTGACTGGATTTGATGCCATGAAGATGGAACCCTGGTTGTCACCACAGATGGGGACTGCTGAGAGTTTATACCCTAGTTCAGATAGTAGGGTGTGGATCCAGATTGCTTGGCAGCTGCAATCAGAGAGCGCAATATATTCAGCTTCAGTGCTGGATAATGCAACAGATTTCTGGGCATGAGAGGCCCAAGAGAATATTCCACCTGCTAACTTAAAGAAGTAGCCAGTTTGAGAGTGGTGTGTGGTGGGATC
This sequence comes from Baorangia bicolor, assembly GCA_038093395.1. Lineage (NCBI taxonomy): Eukaryota > Fungi > Basidiomycota > Agaricomycetes > Boletales > Boletaceae > Baorangia > Baorangia bicolor. The sequence continues at coordinate 10,165 of JBBPSC010000051.1, forward strand.
TGATGCCCAATCAGAATCAGTACAGGAAAGGATGCCTTGTTCAGAGGAACCATCATAGTCAAGGGAATAATTCCTTGTCCCAATGAGGTAGCAGCAAATATAAAGCACTTTATCAAGGTGTTCCTTGGATGGGTTTGCTGATTGTCTTGCCAGTGCTATGACAGCATAGGCAATATCAGGTCATGTGCCTAGCATCAGATATAACAATAATCCAATCACTGTTTGAAATCTGGATCTCAGGGCTGCACTAGCGGTGCCCCCATTTGGCATTGGGTAATAACCCACCAGCAGAGGAGTGGGTATGACCTTGGCATTTGTCATACCGCATCGCTCAATGACTTTGTCAAGATAGGCACATTGATCTAAGGAGATCTTGCGACCTGAGTGGCAGATGCGCATGCAGAGAAACTCAGTTGTCTCCCCCAGATCTCTGCATTCCCACTTCTGCATGAAGTGTGCCTTGATCTGATCTACCGCAGCTTTATTAGGGCCACAGAAAAGAGCATCATCTACATAAATGATGGCTACAACCATACAGGAGCCTGTCTTTTTGTAGAGAAAAATACCAGCATCAGACTTAAGGCACTCAAAGCCGAGTTCTTTCATAGACTTGTTGAGGGTTTGCCACCAAGCTAACCCTGCCTGTTTAAGTCCATAAAGGGCATGAAGTAATTGGAGCACTTTGTGCTCTTGCCCTGGCTTGGTGAAGCCTTCTGGTTGTTCCATATAGATCTCTTTGTCTAGCTTGCCATAAAGGTAGGCGCTTTTGACATCAAGTCTAGAGATGTACCAGTTTTCGAGTGCGCTGAGTGCAAGCATTAAGCACACTGTTTCGAATCGCACAACTGGTGAGAACACTTGGTCAAAGTCCATGCCTTCAACCTGAGAGAAACCCTTGGCAACTAAGCAGGCCTTTTTGTGGCCATCAGTCTTAGTGTCAAAGACCCAGTGATTTTTAATGACCTTTCGATTTTTTGGATGGTTGACTAGTGCAAAAACTTTGCGCTTTTTGAGAATTTCCATCTCATCATGGCAAGCTTTGTAACAGTTGTGGATAACCAAATGAGTTGTACGCGGATGTGGAATGACAACCCAAACAATAAGACCTAACCCTAAGACGCAGAGGGTAGAGGAATGAGTCGAAGAGTGAGAGAAGGGAACTCACGATGTTGTGAAGTAGTCTTCGACAAAGATAGACCGTTAACGAGGTTTGGAGGTACTCATCAATAGTACTGTCGTTGCTTAGGAGCTTCTTAACAGAGTATGTCTGTATGACAATACTAAGGCTAGAGAAGAATCGACTAGCGATTCTGTCCCAAGGCCCCAGCTTATATAGTGCTATACTACAAGTACATGAGGCCTGCGTGAGGCATGACGTAGCTATGACATAACTACAACGAGGTGGACTAGACCGAGCTAGAACATGATAGGAGGTGGGTAGAAGCACGACATGTGTAAGACATGCATGATGAAGAATGGAATGATGTAGGACCGAGAACATGGGGCAAAGGGTAAAGATACAAACGGCCACCTACGTGGGAGTAAATAGATAAGATGAGATATGATGTAGATTGTAAGTGCTGAAGACGAGTGATGAAGAGATAAGATAGGCATGTGCTTACGGGTATGCGAGTAAAAGGTAAAATAACTAGGGAAAAATAGGGGATAAGTCCATAATCGTGAGTACAAGCAAGAAAGAGAAAGAATGCCGGTTTGCTGCTTTTACGCGTTTTACTACCATTACAAGCTTGTTCCCATTGGGAACATTCAGCCTTGGGCAGGCAAGCTATGTCTTTGTAGGACCATTCACGAGGTGGCTTAGATGGGTCATCATTGGGGTCAATTGCTTTGGCAAGCAAGAAATGCGCCAATGGTGCTCCCCCATCCAGACATAACTGGTCAATATCCATTTCAGGATTTGGATTGGAGGGACCAGGTTCTAGTGCAGCTGGTGCTGCTGGTGGTTGTGAAGGCTGAATGGCCTCCTCCCATTGAGAAAGTTTCTCAGTGTCCTTGAATTGTTGGACTGGGTGGCAATCACCGTAGACATTGTCAGGACAGTTTGGAATATGCCTTTCATGCTGAGAGCGGCGAGGAGCTTGTGGTGGAGCTACAGGGCGAGGAGCCAGAGGAGGACTAGGAGTCCTTGGAGGTGGAGGAGGGCTTTCGGCCCTAGGGGGTGCCTGATGCGGCACAGGTTGCTGCCTATCAGCAGGATGAAAATCTTCATCTCCTTGCATGGTGAGATCAGGCATGATCCTAGAGGGATCAAAGGGAGGAGTGTCTTGTTGGACGCAAGTGTTGCGATGCTTGCTGGCAGTCACACAATGAGGAAACATTGCTTCATTGAAAATCGCATGAGCAGATGTGAAGATGACATTGAGGGGATAGCACATAAAAATGAAATTGTGCTCATTGCCTGGGGCAATGCTGATGTATGTTATTAGCTCAGATTTGGGGGCTAGCTTATCTTTTCACACATCAGGTGATAGATATATATAAGCACCACATCCAAATACTCTGAGATGTGAAATATCCAGTGTTTCACCATGCAGCAACTCATATGGAGTGCACCAGTTTATTCTATGGAGTGGGGTGCGGTTGTAGATGTGGATGGCATGTAGTACAGCGAATTCCCACCAGCTTGGAGGTAAGCAGGCCTCATGGTGCATTGCCTCAGCTTTATCCATCATGGTGCACATGAAGCATTCAGCACGACCATTTTGTTGAGGAGTGTGGGGAGCAGATTGCAGGATTTTGATGCCATGCTGCTTTAGAAGCACATCAAAAGCATTGGATTTGTATTCTCCCCCTGCATCTGACATCCATGATATGACTTTGGCAGAATGCTGAGTTGATACCATTGAGAGGAAATCACGTGTGGCAGTGATGGCGCCACCTTTAAGGCGCATGCATGATGCCCATATATGGCTAGTGAAATTGTCTACAAAAATGATCACATATTTGTACTTCCGATATGAATCAATCAGGAAGGATTTGAGATCCGAATGGATTAGCTCAAAGGGTTTGGTGGCGTGAGCTGGGTTATGCGAGAATGCCTTATTGGGCATCTTTCCAAGAGTGCAGCCAGGACACAAAGGGTCCTTGGTGGGTATGTTTATATTTGGAAAATTCCGAGTGTTCTTCTTTGCATGCGAGAGAACATCACAAGAAGGATGGGCGAGGCAGCGATGGAGAGTCTGGTAGTCAATTGTATAGACTGTAGCCAGATGGGCATGAGTGGTCTCAAAGGGAAGAGACATAATCGAATAGATTGAATCGCCATAGAATCGAGGATGGAAGGAAAGATATTCCAATCCTGATTTTTGATAGAAGGTGATGTGCTGCGTATCACCACGCACAGTCATATTGTCTTGGAGAAATTTGCCCATAGATAATAATCGACAATTTATGTTGGGCACATAATGGACTGGATATAGGTGCACAGTATATGTAATGGTCGTAGATAACTGAATGAGTTGTATGTGAACGTGGAATGCAAACCCAAACAGATAACCCTAGACCCTAAGACGTGGAGGGTGAAGGAATGAGTCAAAGAGTAGAGAGAGGGGAAACTCGCGAGTATGTGAAGAGTCTTCGACAAGAGAGACCGTTAATGAGGTTTGGAGGTACTCGTCAATAGTATTGTTCTTGCTTTAGAGCTTCTTAACAGAGTATGTCCATTGACAATACTAAGGCTAGAGAAGAATCGACTAGTGATTCTGTCCCAAAGCCCCAGCTTATATAGTGCTATACTACAAGTACATGAGGCCTATGTGAGGCATGACGTAGCTATGATGTAACTACAACGAGGCGAGCTAGGCCGAGCTAGAACGTGATAGGAGGTGGGGAGAAGCACGACATGTGTAAGACATGCATGATGTGGAATGGAATGACGTAGAGCCAAGAACATAGGGCAAAGGGTAAAGATACATACGGCCGCCTACATGGGAGAATAGAGATAAGATGTAAGATTGTAAGCGCTGAAGATGGATGATGAAGAGATAAGATAGGCACGCGCTTACGGGTATGCGAGTAAAAGAGTAAAGTGACTGGGAAAAGTAAAGGGATAAGTCCATAATCGTGAATACAAGCAAAAAGAGAAAAATGCCGGTTTTGCCGGTTTTATTGTTTCACTACTGTTACAGTATAAGGGTGACCATTTTCAGGGCATATAGTCAGAAAGACTGTACCCTTGCCTGTGATCTGAGTATGACCATTGGCAGTGTTGAGAAATATCGGGTGGTCCAGTGGCCAATATTGAGCAAAATCATCCATTGACATAGTGAAATGTAGGGAGGCCCCTGAGTCTATCATCCATTCATGTTGACGTTCAGCTTTGCCTTTGCCTTTGCATTTAGTACAGCCTGAGTAGGTGACAGAATGTGCACATATTTCATCATGTTGATTATTTATATACAGGGGGAAGGCACTAGCTACACTACTAATACTCAATCCTGGAGGGGAGAGGTAGTGAGTGTGTGAGCTTGAAGGAGGTGAGAAGGGGACTGACATTTCGTCAAAGATTTTGTCCCCAAAAACCGTGTCGTCACCGTACAACAGCATGGCATCATTGAGCAGCACGCTTGCGATACCGGCTGCATCGGCGATTTTGGCATCGATGTCCAAGCCGTAGACATTGACATCCCAGGTCTTGGACGGAGGGGCAAACAGTATGCGAGCATGCTTTGTGGGGGTTGGAGTGTCATCCTCGTCGTCGGATTTGGCTGGGAGGAGCCCCAGGAGGGGAGCATCCTCGATGACAAGTGAGATGTGCACTGTGATGTGTTCAGTTGCAGGTGTGGGTGTGAGCGAGGAGGGACGTGCGGCACCAAAGTGCGCTGCATTGAGCAATGGGAGCCAAGAGGCTGGGCCCTTGAGGGTGTGCGTGATTTTGGCGCTGCCCTCGAGGCCCATGTGCTGCGCCAGGGTGTGCGTGCGTGTGGTCTGTGTGAAGGCTGGGGGGCTGTACGATGTGGCACCAAGATGGTGTGCAAGGGAGCGCGGGTTGTGCGCAGGTGTCGAGTTGAGGTCAGGGTGTAAGACGGGCAGCATGTACAAGGAGGTGGTGCCGATGTCGATGAAGGATGTGGCGAGGATGATGGAGGTGAGGTTGCCATGGTGGTGATGGTGGTGGTGATCGGCCATTGACGACTGGTCGCGGTTCTTCCCCCTGCGAGTGCCATGAGGGTGCTTTTTAGCGGCACCCTTGCCTTTGTCCAAGTCGGCGCACAGCTTATCAGGTTGCTCATTGCTGCCTTTTTGGGGCACATTCGAGTTGCCCGATCTGCGCTGCTATGCTTTGAAAGAGGGTGCACCTGGGTTGCACTTGATGGTGCTCAGCTTTTGAGCATTGGAGCTGCCGGCAGCGTTGTCTGATTTGGCACAATTGTTCCTGCAACATGCACCATGCTGGTCCCAAGAGAGGACTGCTGTTTTTTGAATAGAGTCAATAGTCGTTGTTGCAAGTGAGTCCGAGGTGGCGATGTTTTGAGCTACGACCTCCATTTGTGGAGGGAGCTTCATGAGTAAAATCATCACCTGGACCTTTGTGGGGAACTTGAAATCAGCTTCGTCTGGACGAGAAAAAGCATTGCAAGATGGTCGAGGGATTTTCCAGGGTGTGAATCACCCGGAATTTTGAGGTCAAGGACCGCACGGAAGTCTGCATGCGCAGTGGCTATGCCCGACTTTGTGTAGTCAGTTTTGAGCGCATCCCAGAGCTTGAGGAATGTGTCGTGTTTGCTAACTTTTGTATGGATAGGGGGTAGTCTGAGAAGGACTGATCCCATTGCCTTAGCATTTTTGAGGTCATAGGAGTCGACACCATCTTGGTTGGATTTGTCCATGAGTAAAGTAGGACGTGCATCGAAAACGACGTGGTTGCCCATGGCCATTATGTAAGCACTCATGGTTGGAGCCCAGTCCATCCAGTTGGTGCCATTGAAAAGAGGCACAGCTGCGAAGAGGGCGTTGGACATGTTTGATGATGATCTAGAGAGTGGGAGAGAGTTAGAAAAATTTTGTTTGACCAAAATCAGAACAAAAGATCGGACACTGAGCGGCTTGTTGATAGAGTGCTGCTCTTATTGATCAGATCATCAGTCGCAGGTGCTGACTAAGCGCACAACACAGTGTCCATCATCAGGCGAGTCACTTGCTCACTGCTGCAGCCGATGAAGGCACTGCAAGTGATGCTGCAGGGCTCATAACCTGTTGAGCAGGTACATTGCTCAACCCGAAGGGAGCAATGTTGGAGGCAGAGCAACTACTTACATAGATGATGGTAAGAAGGAAAAACTCTTATATTATAGAGGTGCATAGGGCAGCCTTATATACATACAGAGATGGGAGATTATGTAAGTGTATCCTATATAAGGATAAGATCTCCCATGTATCTACATACTAGATAAGATATGAGATAGGAGTTGATTAGCTGCTTAATAGCGCTATGTTCAACACTTTCCGAATCACAGATCATGAAACAGGGACATGAAATTGCAAATACTATGACGTCATAGTAGTAGTAAAATCACATTACTACGTCCAGCCCAGGGTGACCATCACGGTGATCAGGCAGTGGGTTGTTCAGCGCCTGAGTCCAAGCCTGAGTCCACCGACTTGTTGGAGGGGGCAGAGCTACTGATTATCTCTGTCAAATGTATAACTTAGTAGCCTGTTGCAAACACTATGACATGAATGAAATGAGAGTACTCTTACCTGTCTCTGCCTCTGAGTCGGAAGCAGCCTCACTGGCTGACTCAATGTCTGATGACACCGCAATCAAAGCTTGGTCATCCTCCACGAGCATCTCCTCAGATGAAACCTTCTCCACCACCTGTGCTCAAGTAGCATGGACTGAGACATTGCAATATTCATGAGCTCCCTTGATGATCTGCTGGTACCTCCTTTTGCCAATTTTCTTGATTGGCTGAGTGTAATAGAGTGAAGTGGTGCCCCACACTGTGTCTGAGAAGCTGGCCTCTGACTTCTTATTTGAGACATCTTTGGTGCCTGTACAGTATAGCGTCAATGCACGCTCAATCTGTGTTAGAATTATTAGCTGCAATTCAATTAGTAAACTGAGCACTCATGACTCTTCAGATGCACTGCTGTCACTGCCAACACAAGAGCGCCACATGGCATAGCCTCATCTATGATACTGTGGAAGATGTTGTTGTTGACTGAAGAGATGTCCCTGAGATGGGATGCAAAGGCTTGAAGGATCAGTGGGGATAGGAACAATTTTGAAGCCTATATAAGCAACAAGTGAAAAATGACTCAGAGACAGTTTGGCATGCAACAATATGGCACTTACCTTGTAGGTATCTCTGGTGATGTGAGCAATCTCCCTGTACATGAAGGGGAGCCCTGAACCAAGTGCGAAATCAATGTATTCTTTGTGCTCCTCGGGTATGTCAAATTTCTTGTCAAATGCCCACACAGCCTCAATGGCATCTAGGCCTGACTTGCCAATGTGTGCACACCACTCGTATATCTTTTGCATACACTGGTGGATAACCCAGTGAGTGTGAATGAGTGACAGATGTATGAGCAGCACGCAAAAAAAAAATACCAAATGAAACAGTGGGTCATCCTTATCAAAAGTATGGGGCCAGTCCTTCATCACGACGTCCCAGAATTCTTGCACTTTGCCAACAAATCCTGGGGGTGCTGTCCATGGGTTCTCCAGTGTCCCAAAGTAGAGGTGGAGTAAGGGGATGAAATATTTGCTGAACATCCCAGCCAACCCCTCGGGAAGGTTCTGGTGGCTGGGGCGACTCTTTGAAGTTGTGTTTGTGACTGGTGTGCTATTGTGGAGATGGTCTTGTGGTGCATTCAGTACAATCTTTGTCTGTATAATCAGGCTTGTGCGGTGAGGATACAATACTGAATATATGATATATTCTACGTGTCGGTTGTGCTTGTATTGACGACCTCAAATCAAATAATGACTTGGGTTGAATCACACCAGAGAGCTTGGTAGAATCAAGAGATTGGGGAAAACCAACAAGAACTTGACTAAAGTTCTCGGTGGTGCTCATTCAGATTATATACCTACTGACTACGTTTAGGGCAGGTACTTTAGGGTAGGCTAAGTATAACTTATGTCGAGGATTAGAGGCAATGATGTCAGTGTGCGTCATAGCCTAGACTGTCTGTACTATGATGTCATAGATAAGAGATAAGGGTCTAGCCCTATGAGTCATAAAGAGTCCACGTGATTGAAAATGGTAGAAGTCACATGACTTGGAAAAATGAAAAGATAAGATAAAAGATAGTGTCACGGGGTACGTCACGTGACGTGTTTGCAACAGCTTGATTGCGTGAGAAGACCACTTTGGGCTTCAGGGGAGTGTGCTGCCATGTCTTCTCTTCCTCATCAGGCAGACCACCAAATGTAAAGGTGGAGTTGGATTGTTGACTGCTGTCACTTGGATCAGCATTGCACACCTCATGTTTTGATTGTGATTGATGGCCTGCCTTGCTGTGCTGCATGGTATCACTGCAGTATTTGTCACTGAGTCCCATCAGCTTCTGTACCTTGGCCTTTTTGAGCAACACTGTGCTGGCTGTGGCCTCCTGAGCTGAGCCCCTAAGTAATTTATTAGTTTGTGTACTACCAAGCCTCACACAACAAATGGTATACCTTGGATTGCCAACTTCTGCCTTGCGCTTGCCTGGTTTGGATGACACAGGTGGTACACTGTTCTAGGTAAGTGTGGTCACTGTGGGGTTTGTGGGTCCCTCCTGGTGTGCAGCCTCAATGCTTTGACATGTCACTTTACTAAACTTCCTCTTTTGGGAATGTTTTGCTGCAGAGCCTTCTAACTCCTCATTAGGCTCATTGTTGTCCTCAGCTTGCTCTGTGCCATACATGCTCCCAGCCATGCTGGGTGACTCAGCTAAAACAAAATCAAGGTAGGTACCATCGAGCAGGGTTTAAAAGCACTGATACCTCTTTTCCGAGTCTCTGCAGGTTCTGCAGGCCCAGGACTGTGTTTTGCAGCAGCTGGCCCATTTGCATGCACTGGGCCTCTTTGTGCAGTCTTACCTTTCTGCTTCATGCCTTTGGAAGTGGGATTCTTGAAATTGGTATGTTTCCTTGCCACTGATTTTTCTAGCTGATCTTCGATTGCAGCAACATCTCGAATGTTGATCTCTTGATGTTCTCAGGCAGTTTCGGCTGCTGCTGCCTGGGTGGCACACTCATCTTGGACAACTTTGCTGCTCCAGTGTGGGGCAGGGAGATCTGGTACCCCAGGATTGCAATTCTTATTTGTTGCATGGGTTATGAGCTGGGGGGGCATTATGGGCAAGGTGGGGCTGTCTTGTCGCTGGTATGTCCTCTTTTTTATTTGTTGCTGATGTGCCATCTGTTTCAGCATCCTTTTACAGCTATACAGTTGCTGCTCATCATGACAGTGCCCTTGATCACCACATGTGCATTGCTCCCCTGCCAGTGTCATCTGCTTGCCCAAACCAACTGATTTTTTTTTGAAAGCTTTCTCCAACTGCCACATCGAACCTTCCTCCATTCACTACCATGTCCCCTGCTGGTTGTCTCCCTATTCACCCATATCAACCTAAACTTTTTTTTTGCAGTTTTGATGGTTGCAGCAAGACTTGTGCAACACAGGGTGGTCTTAAAAGACATGCACACATCCATTGGCATGCTTGACAGCATGCCCCAGCTGTGCACTGCCAGCCACAGAATGATTCTGAGGCTGAAACTTATCAGACTGACCAGGAAGCATCAGACAACTTAGGCACACACATGGATCTACCTCACCAGGACTGTCAAGGCTGCTGTGTTCAGTTCCATCCCATCCTTAATGATATGTCTATTACACTTTCCCCCATTTCCTTAGCCCTGATGGTCATAATGGCTATCCACCAGGCACGCCCTGTGATCCAATGGGGTGTGATCTCCCTCCAAACTCACCGCCCTTCTCCCCAGACTTTGTCGCACAAGATGATTGGGCATCCTATAATAGCTGCGCTCAATTCGAGCTTGCAGAGTTCTTGTACCTGAACGCCCAGATGTCAGCTAGCAAAATTGACAATCTTATGCAGATATTGGCTGCAATGTACAATGGACACAGCCCTCCTTTTGGCTCACATGACGCTCTCTACAACAGCATCGACTCTATCCCACATGGTGACTGTCTTTGGCAGTCGCTTGCCATGGAATATTCGGGACCTATGCCCAACGACCCACCTTCTTGGATGCTTGCTGAGTATAATGTTTGGTACAATAATCCACTATCTATACTCAAGCAATAGCTGGCCAACCCTGACTTTGCCACTGAAATTGACTATGCCACCAAAGTCATTATGGATGAAAAGGGGGAGCGCGAGGTCTGTGACCTCATGTCAGGACAATGGGCATGGGATTAATCAGTGCACCTCCAGTGTTTTCATTGCTACATCAAGGCCACTCAACCCTGGCCCTAGGAATTAATTGCCAAAGACCCAGATACACACGGTGCCACATTTGTGCCCGTCGTACTTGGGAGTGACAAGACCACAGTCAGCATTGGTACAGGTAATACAGAGTACTATTCCCTGTATGTCTCCCTCAGTAATGTCCACAACAACGTCCGTTGATCACACTGCAATGTGGTTTCCATCCTTGCCTTTCTAGCTATTCCAAAAAGTAAGTACAAAATCCAAAATGTTGTTTGCAATTGACAACTCTAACCCTTACCATACAGCTGACCAAGCTCATAAAGACCAACAGGACTTTCGCCATTTCTGTTGCCAACTATTCCATTCCTCTCTTGCTGCCATTCTCGATCCTCTCAAGCCTTTTATGATAAAGCCCCAGGTGGCATGGTGTGCTGATCTCCATTTCCGTCAGGTTGTATATGGGCTTGGCCCTTACATAGCTGACTATCCTGAGCAGGCACTAATAGCTTGCATCATGCAGGGGTGGTGTGCACAGTAAGTAGTACTAGCATCATCACAAACCCTGGCCTGGGGTCACTAACAGTTCACTAGATGTACTGCTTCCCACGACAATTTGGATGGGGGTGGTGGGACATGTGCACATATTCATACTGAGTGACTACAGCAAACATTGGACGTCAGAACTTTATGGGAGGATTATGTAATTGTAGGTGACATTGAAGTAAGTACTGTTGTAGTCAATGTGCTTGAGCTGTGTACAACGTACTCATTGACAATCTAAAGCCATTCACTGTGCACTTTCCCTGAGCCGACATCCATGAGCTGATTGCCCCTGACCTGCTCCATCAGCTGGTCAAAGGAACATTTAAAGACCACCTCGTCACTTGGGTCTGTGATTACCTTGAACAGACCCACACCAAGCAGCGTACTGCAGATATAATAGCTGAGATTGATCAAAGGTAAGCTGTTTATCTTGCACTGTGACTTGTGGTCGTGGTCTAATAGTCCTGACTAGGATTGCATCAGCACCCCCATTTCCAGGATTCCGTTGCTTCCCCAAAGGGCATGGATTCAAACAGTGGACAGGTGATGACTTGAAAGCCCTCATGAAGGTGCATCACAGTGCCCTGCCAGTGAGATGCTTGGCAATCTAACCTGCTGCTATGTGACAGGTCTACCTACCTGCCATCTTGGGCCAAGTTCCTGACCAAATGGTCTGTGCTCTTGTGGCATTTTTGCAATTCTGTTACTTAGTTCACCGATCGGTCATCAACGAAACAGTAGTCAATGAAATAGACAATGCTGTCAAGTGCTTTCATCAAGAACGAGAAATCTTCAAAGACGTAGGTGTGCACCAGCATTTCTCTCTCCTATGACAACACTCAATGATTCACTACCATACCCTCATTAAAATGTTTGGGTCCCAAATGGACTATGTTCGTCAATAACTGAGTTGAAGCACATCAAAGCGTCAAGGAGCCTTGGCATCATTCAAACCGATTTGAGGCACTTGGACAAATGCTAATCACCAACCAGTGGCTCGACAAGTTGGCAGTGGCACACCTGGTATTCATGCAACATGCGATGCTGGATGGACCCTTACTACCACAAGGCATCAGGCCTGTGGCTGGTGCAAGCAATGAGGAAGAGGGCGGTGCTGTAGATGGTGATCCAGCCACATATGACATCCATCTAGCAAGCAAACACAGTATATGTTGAAGTTTCTTACCACGTGACAGTGGATATCATGACTAACTAATAGTAATTTAGTATGAAACATCCTGTGAGCAGTCAATGATGTCACTCAGTATTACGGCTTCCCAAAACTTGTTGTATCCATCTGATGGTTTCTCTACGACCAGCTGCATCCCACTGCTAAGGTACCAGGGGACCATGTCAGCCTCAACTGGTGCCCGCTATTTCATAGGAAGCTCAAGGTCTTCAAGTCAGCATCAGCAACTTACTATGCACTGAGTGACCAATCAGGAAAGGGGGGGATACACTGGGACATCATCCGGTGCACTCAATCTTGGTGTGGTGGGCCAGCGTGGTATGATTGTGTTTTCGTGGACAGTGGAGGAAGCAGTGCTGACCCCCTCAGTGGACTGCTTGTAGCCCAGGTTCTTCTTTTTTTCACTTTTTGTTATCAACTGGTACATTATTCATGTGTGCTCGTTGAATGGTTTCTACCTGTGGATGAGGCACCTGATGAAATAACAGGGTTATGGATTGTTGCCCCTGAGTTGGATGGCAAGGGGAGTCGGGTGCATGCAGTTATCTCACTTGACATGGTACTTTGCAGCACACATCTGATTGGGGTCTATGGAGATGAATTTTTGCCTGTCAACTTTAGCTTTTCTGAATCTCTTGATGCATTTCACACATACTATGTTAATAGGTATATAGATCATCATTCACACACATTCTGTTGATCAACTGTGGTACTAAATCTACACTGGCTATTTTTGGTGCACTGTGTGTCCTTCAGCAACTTTGGAGTGCCTGATGCACTGCCTTCAAGGGTTGGACAGTTCCAACATCAAATAAAGTACAGTAATGTAGCTACAGTCGAGTGACAGTAAGTTGACATTTTGCTGATGCTTTCAAGGTCGGCATGTGTCTTGACGAGTTCACCACCCCATTTTGTGTTGTCTGGTTAGCAGGTGGGGCTAGGGTCAAGGGGGGGGGGTGTTAAATTGAAGTGGACATGTGAGTAAGCACTGTTGCCCACCTGTTGCCTAGCTCTTCCATGTTCTCACGCACATTGGATTTCAGCATTGTTTCGACTGTGACCTCTTCATAGCATCATGACAGATCCTCCTGTTTGGCACAATGTCACCAGTGGCAGGGAATATAATATATCAGACTATGGTGCTACCACGAATGTAGTGGTACATGACTAGCCTACCTGATGATGGGTGGCTCCCCTGCACCCCATGATTGATATATTAGTAATATATGAACAGGGCAATTGTCCCAGCTGCCCTGTTAATATATCATCCCTTCATTTCCCCTGCTCCCCTCAACAATCTGACTGATATATCACCACGTCGTCACTCGCAGGTCCATTTGCCAGATCCAGCTGATATATCATATATGGAGTGAGTATGTTCTTTCTACCCAATCCGGTTGATACATCACCCTTCCACTAGCCCTGCTCTGCTCAATGATCCAACTGATATATCACCACATCATCGCTCACAGGTTCACTTGCCCACCCCATTCCAGTTGATATATCAATTATTGAGTAGGCACATTCTTTCTATGCCATCCGAGTGATACATCACCCCTCCATTAGTATCCCTGCTCCTCTCGACTATCTGACTGATATATCACCACATCATTGCTCGCAGGTTCACTCGCCCACCCAATCCAGCTGATATATCAGTGAGTACATTCTTTCTACGCCATCTGAGTGATACATCACCCTTCCACTAGCCCCACTTTGCTTGATGATCCAACTGATATATCACTGCATTGTCACTCGCGGGTTCACTCACCCTCCCCATTCCAGCTGATATATCACATATGGAGTGAGTATGCTCCTTCTACACAATCTGACTGATACATCACCCTTCCACTAGGCCTGCTCCGCTCGACCATCCAATTGATATATCACTGCATCGTCGCTCGCGGATTCACTCGCCCACCCAATCCAGCTAATATATCACATGCTGAGTGAGTATGTTCTTTCTACCCAATCCAATTGATACATCACCCTTCCACTATCCCTGCTGTGCTTGACGATCCAACTGATGTATCATCCCATTGTCGCTTGCAGGTTCACTCGCCCACCCAATCCAGCTAATATATCACACACCAAGTAAGCGCATTTCTTTCTATGCAATCTGATTGATAGTATGATACATCACCCTTCCACTAGCCCTGCTCCGCAACAGCAATCCAACTGATGTATCATCGTATCATCATTTGCAGGTCCACTCACCCACCCGGTCCAGCTGATATATCACACTGAGTGAGTATGTTCCTTCCACACCATCCAACTGATGTATCACCCCTCCACTAATCCTGCTCCCTTGATGATCCAACTGATATATCACCACGTCAGTACTCACTTGGCCACCCAAGCCAGGTGATATATCACATACCAAGTAAGTGCATTCCTTCTACCATACCCAACTGATACATCATGCCTAGTCCCTGCTGCAGAAGATAATCCAATTGATGTATCACTGCATCAGTGCTTTCAGGTTCCCCACTCATGTCATCCATGTGGTGTATCACTACCAACATAGGATTTCAGGTTCACCCGCTCGTGCCATCTATGTGATATATCACCCACTCAGCAAGTGCATTCCATTTCCTTTTAACTGATCTGACTAATACATCATTGCACCATCACTTGCAGGCTCACCTACTCATCTACACCCTTGGCACCACTTTTTGAAGATTCCCACGACCTTCAGGTTTTTTTATAGGGCAAAGTTGACCTCAGAGGTCATTCCATCCAGATGGTCTCAGGCTATTTTCCAAAAAGAATATAGGCATTTTAGCTGTCTAATCTAACTACTTGGAGGAGGCTTTGAATGCTTTTTGTGAGGTTTCTGAGCACCATTTCTGGGTCAACAGCGAGTCAACCGCAGTCTGACTGCAACATTCCCACGCTCATTCAAGGCTTGCAGTGGCATTTGGAGCGCAAACAATCCTGAAAGCACTGGAAAAGCACTGGAAAAGTGCTGAAAAGGCGCTTTTGTTTTTATATTTGCTTTTATAAAAATTTTAAATACATTAATTATTTACTACATACGGTGTCAGACTACAGTATAGTGTGCCCGCATGAGGCGAGTGAGGGCAAGGGCTGAGGCACACATGCTCATATGTGTGTGAAAGTGGCAAGCCGAGACGAATGGGCAAGAGTACAAGCAGTGCATGTGAGTGCATGCATGCGTTGGGGAGAGTGTGGTGCATGTGTGTGAGCATGTGAAGGTGAGGGTCATGGCCTGGGTGTGCACGCGTGGTGGGATATGGCAAGGGCGATGGCAGGGTGGTTGCACAAAAGGTGTGCAAGCGAGCGTGTGTGCACATGAGGGCAAGGGTGGTGGTTCAGGTGTGAGCTTGTGTGAGGTGGGGTAGGTGAGGGCAAGGGCAAGACATTGAGGGCGATAGCGATGGGTGAGGGTGTGGCGATGGCACTGAGGATGAGGATGAGGGAGTTGAGGTGATGGCGAGTGTGTGCACCAATGTGGTGGTGGTGGACTGGGGAGGGTGGTGTATGTGGCTCCAAGGGGACATGTGTGTGTGCGTACACATATGTGGTGGTGGACGGGGCATCTGTGCAGGGTGGGTGTGTGGGGTGGGACTGAGGGTTAGCATGAGGGCGAGAGCCTTGCAGATGACACACCTGCTCAATTGAGCTGCTTCAGATGTACCTAGTACAGGACGGTTGGCTCTAGTGCTGTGCCGGCCTGGCCTGAAGCTGGGAAGTCAGCTAAGCTGAGCCCTTATAAGCCAGGCCAAGCCAGGCTGTCATAGGGGCCTGGGTGGGGCCCAAGGCTTGGCCTTGGGTTTTGTGAAGCCAAGGCCGAGCCAAGCCAAGCCGTCGGGGCCCCAGAAGCCCTGACTCTTCAGCAAATCCTCAGCTGATCCTGTCCTGCATGCACAGGGTCACTGACTCAGCCAGAACTGCAACACACACCATGTTTCGCTCACTCATGCCCCCAACTCACCCCAATTGCATTCACATCGTCCAGCATGCCCACCCTTAATCCTGTGTGCATGCAAATGTGCTCACCCCCAGTTGCCATCACTGCATGTCCACGTGCTCGTGCTCACTCTTGCCCTCGTCCTTGGTGCATGCACAGCCATGACCACACCCTCGCTGTTACCCAGTTAGGTGGGGATGATGAAGCAACACCACAACGCATGCATATCACGTGCATTGTGGTGTCACTTCTATTGTCCCCACCCCCATCATTCCTCACCCTCGCCTCACCCTCACCCACCCTCTTTTGGTGACAGCACACCATGCATGCCAGCGCTCTTTCCCTCATCCTCCCTTGCCCACCTTTTCCCAGTGATGGCACACCATGCATGCCAGTGCTGTCGCCTCTCCATTGCTCTCCCTCTCTTGGCAATGGTGCAGCACACATGTCCTCACACGCACCCTCCACCCTCACCTTACTGTCGCCTGCTCCCAGCAATGGCACACCATGTGCGCCAGCACCCTCACCCTCACCCCCGCCTCACCCTCATCCTTGTCTCACCCTCACCCCCCCTCTCTTCCCAGCAATGGCAGCCCATGCGTCGCTCTTGCCCTCTCTCTCTCCCTCACCTTGCCTTGCCTCACCCTCCCTCTCTCGATGATGGCACAGTGCACACCCTCACACACACCCTCCACCCTCACCCACCCTCGCCCACCTTCTCCCAGCGACAGCGCACCGTGTGCACCATCACTCTTGCCCCTCCTCCTCCTCTCCCTCGCTCTCCTTCTCTCAGCGATGGCGCAGCACACATGCCAGTGCGCATGCATGCCCTCGCATGCACCCTCCTCCCCTGCCTCATCATCACCCACTCCCAGTGACAGTGCACCATGCATGCCAGCACTGTTGCCTCACCATCCCCCTCCCTCTCTTGGCGATGGTGCAGCGCATGTGCCAGCGTGTTGCCATCTCCCTCCCCTTCTTCCTAGGAGACTATCGAAGCAGCATGTAAGCGCATGTACACACGCAGACAGTGAGTCTGCGTATGTATGTGCGCTCGCCCGCTTCTCCCCCTTACCACCACTCATCCTGAAACAACCCTCAAAGCTTGAAGCTCAAAGGTTGCACTAGAAAGGCTAAGATGAGTGGAGAAGAAGAGAGTACTACTACTGGGACCCTTTGAGGGGAAAAGACCAGAAGAACTAGACTGGAGTTCTCTGGCATTGCATTGGGGGTTTATATACTACAACAGTGTTTACTAGTATTGACACTGTATCTATGATATGCAATGCTTTGTCTGCATGTATGGGAATGGAATGGAAGCATAGAAGCATAGCATGAGGCCAACACGCTGTGTGGCAGAATGGAAGATGGGAAGCATACAACATGTGATGGGCATGTACATCAAATGGAAGAGAAGCATGAAGTAATAATAGCTGGCATGGTAATGAAGTGAAAGATGTGAATACTGTGACAGTGTAAGTGGATCGTAGATCTGTGTGAAAGGTTTGAGTGTCCAGACTGCGTGGCAGTTATTGCACGAAAAGATTCTAAGTCCATGAAATGTAAGTGAGCATTCACGATAAGATAGATGATTAGATCCTTAGGGATCACATGACACAATAAGATAAGATAAGAAGTGAAATGTGAAGGGGACATCTGTTAGGAGAGGGCCATTTTGCTGAAGTGAGGCCACAGGCGATTGAGGCAGCAAGGTAGGCAGGTCTAACTGGGTCGATGGAGCTGAGGTAGCTGCTGAGGTATTTGTCAGAGGAGTTGCCATGTAGACCACAGGGATCTGTGTGGTGGAAGTAACAGCCATGGTTTGTGCCACAGAAGTTCCCTCAGCATATGTGAGAGACGCAACCTGTGCGGAGGCTACAGCAACAATTTGTTCAAACATGTTGACCACTTTGTTGCCACTGCCTGTGGACATTCTGGCGCACGGGACATTGCTTGCTGGGAGAGGCTGCAGCTGAGGTTTGGGTACATAGTTGGCTAGAAAGTTGTCCAAGGGATCGATTGTGGTCAAAGGGCCGAAGTCAAATGTGAATTGATCTGGGGTAGTGGCAATCTCTGGAGGGTCCAGAGTCAAGGGAGGGAGCACGGCCAAAGCTGACCACTGGCATGAGGGTAGCTCCAGTGGTGGAGCCCATACTGTAGCCACCTTAGACCCATCCATTGATGTACTAGGACACTCTGGCCCTGATTCAAGCTCCAGCTGTGGCTGGCATGAGGGTAGCTCCAGTGGTGGTGGAGCCCACACTGACGTACTAGGGCACGCTGGCCCTGATTCAAGCTCCAGTTGCAGAGTTACTGTGTCAACAGCAGTATCCATAGCTGGTGGCCCCAATTCAAGGCCTGATTTCGGAGTTACTGTGGCCAGCTCCTGAGGTCCTTCCGACAGCGCTGTTACTACAGGAAAGAATATTAGCCATTCCCAGCAAAGCTTTCTCACAGCATGAGCCACTTACTAGGTACACGGTCCAGAAATTCCCTGTATGGCTGCATGATGCCATTGTTAAAATCTGTGTAAGCCTGGTCGAATGTGCTACCCAGATCTGTAGCACCAACATGCAGACTACAAGTCTTGACCTTCCCTCCATTCTCAGCTGAGAGCCCGTGCAGTCACACTTCCTGTAGCATACAGCCAGCCTACATGAAAAAAGGCCAATAGGCACAGGTGCCCCTGAAGCGGGCCCAGGGGTATATAGGGGACATGATACATGATTGGGCCTGAGCGCAATAGTTACACGTGTGGTACATACGGGCCCGAAACTACATATTGAGATATGGATCGATAGATACAAATGGGCCTGTGTAGACGAAGTGTGACAAAGCCCGATGAATACATATGGGCCCACATAAGGTGAAGGGGACCGAACTCGAAGGATACAGATGGGCCCGGTTAGGGGGATGTGAGTGAGCCCAATGGATGCATACAGGCCCATGCAGAGTAGTGGTTGTGACCTTGGTAGATACTGTGGGGCCTGTGTAAGGCTGTAACCAATCCTGAAGGATACGTATGGACCCATGTAGGGGCTGGGGTTGGGAGCACAATGGCTATGGTCAGGCCCATGTACAGGTTGTGGGTTGTACCTCAATGGATATGTATGGGCCTGTGCATGGTTAGTGATTATGTTCTCAATAGATACATACAGGCCTGAGTTGGCTGGCATAACTGATCCTGAATGACACGCACAGGCCCGTGCAGGGGCTGGGGTTGGGAGCACGATGGCTACGGTCAGGCCCATGTACAGGTTGTGGGTTGTACCTCAATGGATATGTACAGGCCCATGCATGGTTAGTGATTATGTTCTCGATAGATATGTACGGGCCCAAGTTGGCTGGTGTGACTGATCCCAAATGACACACACAGGCCCATGCAGGGGCTGGGGTTGGGAGCACGATGGCTACAGTTGGGCCTGTGTATGGGTCATGGGTTGTACCTCAATGGATATGTACGGGCCCGAGTTGGCTGGTGTGACTGGTCCCGAATGACACACATGGGCCCATGCAGGGGTTGGGGTTGGGAACTCAATGGCTATGGTTGGGCCCATGCAGGGCTTGCCAGTGTGGCTTCGATTGATGGCATTGTGTCCAGTTAGGGTCATTTGATCAGGCTCAAAGGATCATTATTGTTTTGCTTTTGATTAGTAGATCCGGGCCATGGTAAGGTGAGGAGACTGAGCCTGATGGATATTCAGGCTCCGAATAGCCAAGGTTGATGGGACCCTAGGGATACAGGAATCAGACATCGAGATGCACTGCCTCATAGATCGGGGCCCATATGTGTCCAGAGATAGAATTGGTGTCACCATGGCAACCAAGCCATCTGAATCCGATCATTCTCTGCAGCATGTTTCCCATGCACCTTGACCTTTCTTCATTTCCACCATGACTGTCTCCCAAATTCCCAAGAATTGGGGGCTCTCATATACAGATATGTTAGCCAAATATATGGTCTCCAGACTCCATGAATCACTACAACCCCATGCCAATCATTACACTGGAATCATTCCCAATCCTGCAATCCCATTGCAAACAGCATGTGAGGCAGATTGGTTGGTCAGGGTCCTTGCAGAAGCTTACCGTACAAAGGTAAGTCATATCTTGACCAATAATGACATACTAATTTGTACCCAAGTTGTCATTGGAAGTGTTGACATAATTCGGCTCAGCGAGAGGAGTCAGAGGACCAGGAGCCAAGCGACCTCCAGACCACCAGGGGCCAAGGATGACTTTGAACTGCTGACTGAACCCGCTATATTTACTGACAAGTCTGGGTACATCCTGCTCTGGTATTTGCCAGGTGGTATCAGCGGCCCTAATCAGGTATGTCATTAAACTACAATATTGAAGATGTGACTGTTAAATGAAGAAAGGAATATATATGGGAGAACCTTGGGCTTCTCTCAGGCCCTTTGTCTGGGAGCTTCACAGGAGGGGGGTACCAGAGTTGGTGGACATCTTGGTCATACTTCCGGGCTGGTGCCAAGTTACAGGGAGCAATCAATTTGTCCCCAACATGGTTCCTGAAACAACCCAAAAAGTGTAATGCTCAAAGGTTGCACTAAAACACTTAGACTTGGAGGTGAAGAGGAGGAAAGGAGACTACTCTGATCTTTGAGGGGAAAAGACCAAGAGAACTAGACTGGAGTTCTCTGGCTGTCTATTGAGGGTTTATATACTAATACAAGGTTTGCATGTGTTTACGATGTATCTACGATATAGGAGAACATGTGCATAAAGCATGGTGTGGAAACATAGCCATAGAATGGAAACAAAGCATTACATGAGGACCACATGAGGATGTGGCAGAATGGAATCTGAGAAGCATGGCATGCGTGCAACACATGTAGAATGGAAGAGAAGAATAACCTGCACGGTGATGAGTGAAGAAGTGAAACTGTGCTAGGTGTAAGGGGATCTTAGATCTATGCGAAGTGAGCGTCCGTTGCGCGAAAAGTTCTAAGTCCAAAAGATTAGATAAAGCGTTCACGATAGTTAGATGATTAGATCTGATAAGATCACATGATGCGATAAGATAAGATCAAAAGATAAGATAAAGAGGAAAAATGTTAGACCCGTAACAGTTCCAGCAAGGCCAAAAGGTAAGTAGGGTCAGATATAAGGGCAACCAACTAATTTGACCTCAGTTCTAGGGAGGCACTAGTCAGCCCGAAGTGTTGGCCTTTCTGAAAGGCACCCAAGGGGATAATGGAGCATGGGAATGGCTTAGCGTCATGCAGGAACATGTAGTGCTCCTCTTGGGGGCTCTTGCAGTAATTGTAACGGTTGTAGATAACTGTATGAGTTGTATGCGACTGTGGAATGACAACCCAAATGGATAACCCTTGACCCTAAGACGCAGAGGATAGAGGGATGAGTTGAAGAGAGAGAGTAGGGAACTTGCGTAGATGTGAAGTAGTCTTCAACAAGGATAGACCGTTAACGAGGTTTGTAGGTACTCGTCAATAGTACTTGTCATTGCTTAGGAGCTTCTTAATAGAGTTTGTCCATTGACTGTTACGGGTCTAACATTTTTCCTCTTTATCTTATCTCTTTATCTTATCTTATCGTGTCACGTGATCTTATCAGATCTACATCATCTAACTATCATGAACGCTTTATCTAATCTTTTGGACTTAGAACTTTTTGCACAATGGACGCTCACTTCTACTGGATCTAAGATCCACTTATACCCAGCACGGTTTCACATCTTCACTCATCACCGTGCAGGCTAGTATTCTCTTCCATTCTACATGTGTTGCATGCATGCCATGCTTCTTATGTTCCATTCTGCCACATCCTCATGTGGTCCTCATGTCACGCTTCTCTTCCATTCCATGGCTATGTTTCCACACCATGCTTTATGCACATGTCTCTCCTATATTGTAGATACACCGTAAACACATGCAAACCCTGTAGTACTATATAAACCCCAATGCAACGGCCAGAGAACTCCAGTCTAGTTCTCTTGGTCTTTTCCCCTTAAAGATCAGAGTAGTCTCCTCTTCCTCCACTTCCACAAGTCTAAGTGTTTTAGTGCAACCTTTGAGCATTACGCTTTTTGGGTTGTTTCATTGACAATACTAAGGCTAGAGAAGAATCGACTGGCGATTCTGTCCCAAGGCCCCAGCTTATATAGTGCTACACTACAAGTACATGAGGCCTATGTGAGGCATGACATAGCTATGACGTGGCTACAACGAGGTGGGCTAGATCGAGCTAGAACATGATAGGAGGTGGGGAGAAGCATGACATGTGTAAGACATGCATGATGTGGAATGGAATGGTGTAGGGCCGAGAACATAGGGCAAAGGGTAAGGATACATACGGCCGCCTACGTGGGAGTGAATAGATAAGATGAGATAAGATGTGTGATCGTAAGCGCTGAAGATGAATGATGAAGAGATAAGATAGGTGTGCGCTTATGGGTATGCAAGTAAAAAGGTAAAGCAACTAGGAAAAAGCAAGGGTTAAGTCTGTAATCGTGAGTATAGGCAAAAAGAAGAAAAATGCTGGTTTGCTGCTTTTATGCGTTTCACTACCATTACAGTAATGCATCCTGAGATGTATGCAACTGGCTGGGAGGCAATGCTTTGCCTTTATCAATGGGCAGCCCAGACTGACAAACAAGATATAAAGGATCTCCTTCCTCTCTGGCCATTGGTTTATAACGTGGTGTCGGTCATGGTTAACCGAGAAAGTCCCATTCATACCAACATTAATGGACAGCCACAGTGGTTTGACATGTTGGCCATAGTAGGATGGTATTCGGGCATTGACCTTACAGTTCCAACCATCTCAAGGCAGCTTTGGTACAATCCGGGAACAATTGTGGTGTTATCAGGGAAAATGCTGGAGTATGGGGTTGGACCAGCCAAGGGTGATCAAGCAGTTTTCGCATTTTACATGCAAGATAATGTTCATGAATTTGTGGATGTTTCCAGATGTAACTACATGGAATATTCCAAGTACAGGTTTGGGGGATAGTGGTAAATACAAAATTACAATAGTCTACTCTACTGACCAGAATGACTGAGACTCCGGAAATGGTAAATGTCCATGCTTGCCACTAAAATCACAGCCTCAGTTCTTGTGAGCTCGGCCATATTTGTTTCTAGCTCAGCAATCAACCCTTCCTCGAGAGTGTCCAGCTGAGAATTATGAGCGATATCCAGCGGAGACTTGTGCTTGGGCCAAAAATGCTATCATTGTCAATAAACTGGAAATTCATGGCAGTGAATGAAGCATACCTGGAAGTAATCATATGCCAGTCACAATAACAGTGGCACCTCGGTGTGATAGATCCAAAACCAATACTCTGGAATATTATTGACCCACCACAGATCTACAAATCCATGGCACAGCAAGTACCTCTTTGGGCACCAGGCAGGTAACAGCTCGGCAACTTGTACCATCCCAGTCAATTTGGTTGGATCTATTCCAACAATTTCAGCTCTGAGCCCTTCTCCGCCAGCACAGTCATGGGACCAAAATATAGGCCAAAAGGACAGAACAGGAGGGGTGACTGATTGCTGATGTGAATATGCACCGAGAAAGCAGTTCATTGTATGCTATGGGTAAATTAGGACTCTACAACATATTACTGAATGCATTAATAAACCATACCACGTCTGTGCTCAAATTTCTATGCCAAGTTACCGGCCATTGGTCCACCGGCAGTTGGTGAAGGTGCATGACTGCCACTTCAATTCTGCATCTATGGTAGCAAAGGAGCATATGGTGCCAGGTTTGGGAGAGCTCATGTGCATCAAGATAAAAGTTTGTTTCCATGTGAGAGACAGTACAATGGGGGTAATGGACTATCCAGGAAGGCCGAGACATTGATAGGTCCTTGAAGCCCATGTCAGAACATTCTGGCATGACAGACAATGGCCAGAAAATACTTTGCACACCATCCTGACCCAGTGTGATACTCACCCTGTCTGACACCAAAGGTACCAGTGCCATTTCACAAGATACCCAGCCATTGCTGATCGACCAGTTCTTTCACAGGGTACAGTTCATGGACTCATGGAAGTTACTATGTGGAATATTTCAGGCCTGGGATAAGGATGTAGAGAATTGATACAGAATCACACTTGTCTACTCTACTGACTGGAATGACCAAGGCTCCGAAAATGATAGATATCCATGCTTGCTTCTACAATCATAGCCTCAGTTCTTGCGAGCTCGGCCATATTACATTGGAGCTCAGCCATCACCTCGGCCTCAAGGGTGTCTGAAACAACCCAAAAGACTATAAGCCCAAAGGTTGCACTAGAAGCACTTAGACTGGAAGGTGGAAGGAAAGGAGACTACTCTGATCTTCTGGAGAAAAGACCAAGAGAACTAGACTGAGTTCTCTGGCCATTGCATTCGAGCTTATATACTATACATATGTTTGTACTTATGTACATCTAATCTATAGATATAGGAGAACATGTGCATAAAGCATGGTGTGGCAGCATAGGTTTGCATAGCCATAGAATGGAAGAGAAGTGAATGCATGAGGACCACATGAGGGTGTGGCAGAATGGAAGTAGAAGCATAGCATGCATACAATGCATATAGAATGGAAAGGAAGCCTGCATGGTGATGAGTGAAGAGGTGAAACCATGCTAGGTGTAAGTGAATCGTAGATCTGTTAGAAGAGAGCGGCCATTGCATGAAAAGTTCTAAGTCCAAAAGATAAGATAAGTGTTCATGATAGTTAGATGATTAGATCTGATAAGATCACGTGACGCGATAAGATAAGATCAAAAGATAAGATAAAGGAGAAAAATGTTAGACCCGTAACACTACCCCTCTTCTAGGGATCGACTTCCAGGTGATCAAATGGTTTGTTCTTCTCGTCAAGCTTCGTTGTTGACTCAGGAACAGGGATAAATATTTTTATGAATTGAGCATTAGTCATTCGAAGCCTGCAGGGTGTGGAGGGGTGAGATGCATGAAAATCTTCAATAGCCCCTTTGGCATGTTTAAGATTTGCCTCTGTTTCCCACATTTGGTCTTTGTCAGAATATCCTTCCTAATGAATGAGATACTCAAGTTTTCTGTTTTTTAGGAGAGAGTCAACGATGTATTCAACCTCATATTCATCATCACAATCATCAGTGACTAGCACTGGGCCTGGTTTATTAGCTTTCTGACTGGGGAGCCATTTCTTGTATGGCTTGATGCATGAGATATTCACCATGGGATGAATTTTCATAGATCTCGGTAATTTAAGTGTAACAGCATTTGGACCTGCAAATGCCATGATGACATATGGTCCCAGCCATTTTTCTGTGAGCTTCTTAGAAGCATGTGTAAGACATAAGTTGGTCATGCTTAACCAAACTTTATCTCCAATGGAATACTTGGGAGCTTCACTCCTGTGTTTATCAGCTTGCTCCTTCATGCGAGCTTGAGCCTTTAATAGGTTATTTTTAGTTTCTTCTAAAGTCTTGGCCATTTCATTTGTGAATTCTTCTGCCGCTGGGGCTTTAGAAACACGTGGCTCAAACCCTAACCTTTGCTGGTAAGAGTGCATGACTTCAAAAGGGGTTTTCTTTGAAGATGCTGAGATCTTTGAATTATAGGAAAATTATGCGATTGGGAGCCAATCTGCCCAATCATGCTGCTTCTCTGCACAAAACAATCTGAGATACTGCTGGAGATCTCTGTTCATGCATTCCGTCTGACTGTCTGTCTGTGGATGAAAAGCGGTGCTTAATTTAAATTGGATGCCTAAATGTTTCAGGACATCCTGCATAACTTGGGAAGCGAACTGTGGGCTGCAATCCAATACAATCATTCTTGGTAAACCATGTTGCTTCCAAACATGGTGAAGGTAGAGCTTAGCGGTGTCCAGCGCTGTAACCGTCTTGTTACAAGCAATAAACTCTGTTTCCTTTGAGAAGCGATCAACGACCACTAGGATTGTGTCAAATCCATTAGATAATGGCAAATCTGTGGTGAAATCTGCCAAAACATGTTCCCATGGTTTATCCAGAACTGTGAAAGGATTTAATAAATCTGAAGGGGCTTGGTTTGTGCCCTTCATTCATTGACATCTGTCACATCTAGCGACATATTCCTTGACGTAAGAGGTCATGGAATTCCACCAATAACTCCAACTTAGGAGCTCAATGGTTTTCACATAACCGGGATGACCAGCGATGGGTGTGTTGTGGCAGGATTTTACTATTTTAAGATGAAGGGTGTCCTGATCTGGGACATAGATATGATCTTCCTTTTTTATATAGCCATTTTCTTGGCGTGCTCTGAACTTCATAGTAAGTTCCATAACATGACTTTCTTTAAGGAGTGCTGTGGCTGATTTAACAGCTATATCCAAGGATTAAAGCATTTTTGCCTAGGTCTGTTACTTTAGCAATGACTCTTTCCCGATGTCCTTGGAATTCAATCATGAGATCTGCAGCATGTGTGATGTGACCAGTGGAATTCTTTGTGTCGTCAACATTAAATACGGGGATGGGGTTGCGTAATGTAATCAGGGGGAGTTTTACTTTTTCCACCCATGATTTGTCAACAAATATGGTGTTGGCACCACTGTCTAAGAGTGCCTCAACCTTCGTGAGATTTTTCTTTTGGCTAAGGGGAGCCACCCGAATGTTTATAAGGATTTTGTGGGCTGTCTTGCAGCTTCTGACAAATATTTCTTCAGGGTTTTGGAATTTGTTGTTGTCAATTTTTTTGTTATTTTGGTTAGAGGAATTAAGCCCAGGTGTAACACCCCTGGCAAGCTCAACCCTTTTGGGAAGAGGCCCCTCTGTCAGCAAATTTGTAATACAAGATGAAGGTGTAGCTTCTTGATCTGGCTCAGCTGAGATCTCATCTACTGTGAGTACAGAAAATTTATTGTCCAATCCTACCTGGCCCTCGCCACACCCTGATTCATGACTTAGGCAGATCCTTTTCCCAATTTCTTGTTCTCCACAACTTCTACATCATGGAAGAATGAGCATGCTTCTTCAAAATTCATCCTTTGAATACTATCCAAGGGGTCTCAGCCCTTGCCTTTCTTGTCAGTGCTTTTATCCTCTTCCCAGAAGGTGGCTGCATTGTGAGTGGTTACACGTGCATTTCAGCCCTTGCCTTTCTCGCACGAGGGTTTATGTTTACCCCCAAGCCACGAACACAAGGGGCAAGAGATCTTGGATTTCAGGCAGTCTTTTACCTGGTGACCTTCCTGGCCACAATTGTAGCAGGCATTTGACCTGCTTGTAGTTGCCCCTATGTCCATTGTGTCGGGGTCTTTCTTGTTTTGGCGGTTTTGGGTCTGCCCCATGATGAAGTTTAATGATTCTTGAGCTGTTCTGACTCTTCAAATCTCTGTGAGGTAATCCACAACGTTGTCCTTGTGGTCCGTGTTCTTGAATATTTGAGCAATAATGCTCCCCTTTGTGTTGGTTTCCAACAGGCTGATGGCATGGGAATTGTCTATCCCAGCCTGCTGGTAAAGTGCCTCAAACTGAACAATAAAATTGTTGGTTGACATGTTTCCTTGGCACAAATTTTTAAGGGCAGTGTGGGCCCAATCTTATTGGTTGGTGCTCCTAAAGAGCAACTCAACTTCTGTGATGCATGTGCACCAAAGGTATTCTCAGCCCTTTGTGAGCCTTACTTGTGCAAATGGGCCTGCTTTTGGACCCTTTAACCGTGAGAGCATGGCAACTACCACATCATAGGAGCTGGCAGGAATGCTATCACTGTTGATGGTGAGCCATGCCTTCATTTTGGCCCACCATTCTTCAAACTTGGCTTTTGACCCATTGTACTCTCCCAGGTCAGCGAAAACTTCAATCTTCTTGCTAGTTGAGCAGCCAACTCCACCTTGTGGTCTACCTTCTTGTGCTGCAAGTCAGTTGTTGAGCTCTAAATTTTGCTGTGCTAGTTTGTGCAGCTGTATCCTTTGTTCTTGCATAATACCTGCCATTTGATTGAATTTGGCAAGCACTGCTGTAAGCTTTTCTTCCCACATAAGGGAATCATTGTTGAGCATGGTGTTGAGTCTTTGAGACATGTTTTATATAAAGGAAGGAAATGTAAGGAGGATGTCATAAAGAACCCTTTAGTGAGGGTGATACTTGGGGGGGTGAAGAGAGATATGAGGATGTAAAGAGATTGATGAGTAATATGAATCTTCAAGGGGTTCTCCTCCCTTGAGTCATCTGATTGTACATAAGGCCTTCTTAGGCCGTTGTCCGGTGAGCTGCACTAACTGTGACTTCTTAGGTTGCTGAGGTGCTTCCTCAGATTGTTCTGATGCCTTCCTTTTAAGCGTGGACGTGCCCTCCTCCTTATCTTTGAGAGGCGGTAACTCTCTGAAGATCTCCTGTAATAAATGTTGTGTGTCTAGTTGTTACTGAAACAACTCTCAAAGCTTGAAGCTCAAGGGTTGTACAAAGAAAGGCTAAGACGTTAAGGAAAAGTGGAGAGTACTACAACTGGGACCTTTGAGAGGAAAAGACCAGAAGAACTAGACTGGAGTTCTTCGGTGCTGAAACAACCCAAAAGTCCTTGAGACCTAGGTTGCACTAGAAAGCCTAAACTTGAGAGAGAGTGTAACTACGAGAGCCTACTCTGATCTTCTGGGGAAAAGACCAAGAGAACTAAACTGGAGTTCTCTGGCCGTCTATTGAGGTCTTATATACTACAACAGTATTTACCTGTATTGATACTGTATCTACGATGGACCATGCATTGTCCTCATGTGTGGGAATGGAATGGAAGCATAGAAGCATAGCATGCTGCCTACACGCGGTGTGGCAGAATGGAAGAGAAGAGAAGCATAACATGTGTGATGTGCATGTTCATAAAATGGAAGAGAAGCATACGTAATAATAGCCGGCACGGAGATGAAGTGAAAAGGTGAACTCCGTGACAGGGTAAGGGGATCTTAGATCCGTGTGAAGAGTGTCCTGCTGACTAAGCAGCTTTGCACTGGGAACGACTAAGTCCATGAAACGAAGTAAGTAGAGCGTTCACGATAAGATAGATGATTAGATCCTTGTGGATCACGTGATGCGATAAGATAAGATAAGATCAGAAAAAGTGACATGTGAAGGGTGAAAAATGTAGACCCGTAACAGGTGCTGCATTGGGGGTTTATATACTACAACAGTGTTTATCAGTATTGACACTGTATCTACGATATGCAATGCTTTGTCCACATGTATGGGAACGGAATGGAAGCATAGAAGCATAACATGAGGCCAACACGCTGTGTGGCAGAATGGAAGACGAGAAGCATACAACATGTGATGAGCATGTTGGATCAAATGGAAGAGAAGCATGTATGTAATAATAGCCGGCACGGTAATGAAGTGAAAAGGTGAATACTGTGACAGTGTAAGTGGATTGTAGATCCATGTGAAAGGTTTGAGTGTCCAGACTGTGTGGCAGTCATTGCACGAAAAGATTCTAAGTCCATGAAATGTAAGTGAGCATTCACGATAAGATAGATGATTAGATCCTTAGGGGTCACGTGATGTGATAAGATAAGATAAGAAGTGAAATGTGAAGGGGAAAAATGTAGACCTGTAACACTACCCCCCTTCTATGGATCAACTTCCAGGCGATCAAATGGTTTGTCCTTCTCAGCAAGCTGAGTGGAGGATTCCAGCATAGGAGTAAATATTTTTATGAAGCAAGCATTAGTTATATGAAGCCTGCGGGGTGCGGAGGGGTGAGTGGCATGAAAATCTGCGATAGCCCCTTTGGCATGTGCTAGATTTGCCTCTGTTTCCCACGTACGGTCTTCGTCGGAATATCCTTCCCAATGAACAAGATACTCGAGTTTTCTTCATTTTAGATGAGAATCAATCATGTAATCCACCTCATATTCATCATCATGATCATCAGTGACTAGCACTGGTCCTGGTTTGTCAGCTTTCTGACCAGGAAGCCTTTCCTTATATGGCTTGATACACGAGATGTTAACCGTGGGATGGACCTTCATAGATCTCGGTAATTTAAGCATAACAGCATTTGGTCTGGCAAATGCAGTGATTTCATATGGACCCAGTCATTTTTCCGTAAGCTTCTTAGAAGTGCGGGTAAGGCAGAGATTGGTCATGCTTAACCAAACTTTATCTCCAATAGAATATTGTGGAGCTTCGCTCCAGTGTTTGTTGGCTTGCTCTTTCATTCGAGCTTGAGCCTTAATAAGGTTATTTTTTGTTTCTTCAAGAATCTTGGCCATGTCATTTGTGAAGCCTTCAGCTGCTGGAGCCTTAGCGACACGTGGCTCAAACCCTAACCTTGGCTGGTAAGAGTGTGTGACCTCAAAGGGTGTTTTCTTTGAAGATGCTTGCATCTTCGAATTATAGGAGAATTGCGCGATCAGGAGCCAATCTGCCCAATTGCTTTGATGTTCTGCACAGAACAATCTGAGATACTGCTGGAGATCTCTGTTCATATGCTCTGTTTGTCTGTCTGTTTGCAGATGAAAAGCGGTGCTTAATTTAGATTTGATGCCCAGCCTTTTTAGGACATCTTGCATAACCTGGGAAGTGAACTGGGGTCTGCAGTCCGATACAATCGACTTTGGTAACCCATGCTGCTTCCAAACATGGTGAAGGTAGAGCTTTGCTGTGTCCAGCGCCATAACCATCTTGTTACAAGCGATAAACTCTGTTTCCTTCGAGAAACAATCAATGACCACTAGGATCATGTCGAATCCATTAGATAATGGCAGATCTGTGGTAAAATCTGCTGTGACATGTTCCCATAGTTTATCCGGAACTGTGAGAGGTTGGAGGAGACCTGAAGGGGCTTGGTTTGTGCCCTTCATATATGTGCATTGATCACAACATGAGACATATTCTTTTACATAACTGGTCATGCTATTCCACCAGTAACTCCGACTTAGGAGCTCAATGGTCTTTTCATAACCAGGGTGACCAGCGACTGGAGAGTCATGGCATGCTTTTACTATTTTTAAATGTAACGCTTGATGATCTGGAACATAAATACGATCTTCCTTTTTTATATAGCCATCTTCTTGGTGTGCTCCAAATTTAGTCATGAGTTCTTTAATGTGACTTTCTTTAAGGAGGGCCATGGCTGTTTTTATGAGTTTTGTAAATTGTTCGCCTTCATCACGAATCATAACCGCTTCTTGCAAAGCTCGGATACATTCCAGCGGGATCATAATGATACCCTTGTTGTTATCTTCTATGCCCTGTGTGTGATCTTCTCTTCGAGAGAGGGTATCAGCTTTAGTATTTGTAGCGCCAGGCTTGTAGACGAATACATAATCGAACCGGGAGAGGTACTGTGCCTGTTACGTGAAGCATACCAAAGGAGCCTCGTTCAACAAGGATACTCAACAGGCGATGCTCACAAAGAGACCGACGTCTGCAGAGCTACAGGGATAACAAGGTGCTGGGACAAGGGAGTCTCAGTAGAGACTGATAGAGATGCCCAGGGGCGCTGGAACTTGGAACAAGGATGCCTAGAGTTACTAGATCTTGGACGAGGAGAGAAGCATTGACAATGAGTCACGCTTGGGGACAAGAACAAGGACTGAGAAGAGGAAGCTTGACTTCCAGATGATTCAAGAATGTATGCTTGTATAGCGTAGATCAAGAATAGAGATACAAACGATACAGCATAGGTTTAAATAGGTGGGGAACACGCGCACAGACCAGGCTGACTAAAAGAATGGAAACGAATGGAAACAGATGGAAATGGACAGAACACTCATCGTTGTAAGAGAGGTGACTGCAGAGGAGGATAAGTCCATGTAAGGGAGCTAAGGTAACAAATAAGTGATGATAATATCGGAGGGGTCGGCAAGGATTAGCAAAGCAGAAGTGATGGAAGCCGACCTACCGCGCCACGTACGAGTGACAAGTCGAGAAGTAACAAGGTAAATAGAACGATAAAGGGGAAAAAGCGTAACAGTGCCCATCTCACTTGGCAGTGGTTCAAATCCTGTGACTTCATAAAGTACTGGAGGTTCGCATGGTCATTCCAAATTTCAAATTGGAGTTTTGCGCCTTCCAAGTAATGTCTCCAGATCTCTAGAGATTGGATAATAGATAGCATCTCTTTATCACAGATGGGATAGTTCCGCTCTGCAGGTGACATGCTGTGACTGTGATAGGCAACTGGGTGCCATTTACCTTCTTTTAAAATAGATAAGACCGCCCCTGTGGCATAGTCTGATGCATCGGTTTCTAACCGAAATTGACAGTTGTTGTCTGGGAATGCCAAGACAGGGGCTGTGGTAAAAGCTTCCTTGAGCGTGTCAAACGCGTGCTGTTGTTCTTCCTTCCATTCGAAGGTAAGATCCTTCTTTAGAAGATCATTCATTGGTCGTGCGACTTGTGCGTAATCTTTAATGAATCTTCTGTAGAAGTTTGCCAACCCTAGGAAACTCCTAACCCCTTTGACACTCGTGGGTGTAGGCCATTTCAAAATAGCTTCCACCTTTGACTGATCCATTTTGATGCCGTC
>JBBPSC010000052.1:0-42015 GCA_038093395.1 Baorangia bicolor
ACCAACGCGACGGAACATGATGAAGCAAAGGTAGAGTCGGGAGAACGCGGAATATAAGACATTTTTTGTGTGAGCATCAACCCCGCCGGTGCCAGTTTGGGCGTGTTTGCCTGCCAGGCTACGCGGGCTGCACCCTCCTCGGGGCCCTTCAATGCCAATCAGAGATTGGCCATACTATCACCGCACCGGAGTTGCAAATCAACATAGAGGTATCATGGGTGGTTTTGCCACCTGTGCCCAGTGACTACGATGGACACTCGAAACCACTAGACAAAACTATATCCCAGTCTTTCTCTCCATGCCAAGGGGTCTTGAGACGATGACCCGGATTCCAGAGTTGTTTTGCTGCTGATAAGGCTGCGTGCTTCTCTTCGCATGTCAGGAAGCTTATTGTCTCACCCTTGGGAGTTTGACATTCGTTGAACCCTCGGTATTACAGAAACAACAATTGGGTTTATTGTCCACCTTTTGAAGTGGGCAGTGGTCGCCCCCCACCATTCGTAGACATTCTGGTGGGAGTACTAGACTTTTGATGGATCCTCTCATTCTTGTTGTAGGTTGAAGGCGAGGGCTACATTGTAGAAACGTACGAGCTATTAACTTCCCACCCAAACTCCGGTGCAGTGATAGTAGAGTTGACACGTTCGCAGCACAGAGAAATAAACGTTATTGGCTACCACTTCCAATACTACACGCTCACACAACGACGAAAGGGATACAATCGTTCGGCCTCACCGATCACTGTTCAAGCGGGCCAACCCGCCGACGATCCCGAGCCTTTCGGGAAGTTCGGTGAAGACCAAGAATACTATACTTCACCTTGTCGTACTGTCCAGTATTGACGGCACTGAGGGCGCTCAAATTAAAACTTGAGACATGGCCAAGAGAGCAACGACTCACTTGGTTACATCTATCATAAACTGTTCCTTGGCCTCATTTGGCGCGGCGGATGTGGGAAGTTGTTGTAACACTGGCGGTAGCCACGTCAACAGCTGCGAAGAAAAGAGGACAGCGATGGAACGGAAGATAGAGACGACCGTGGAGGTAGAATCTTCAGGGAAGTCCCCGACGAGGCCACTGAGTAAATAGCCAACAAATTCAAATCCTTCCTTCTCCATAACTGTCTTGATGGTAGTTGCATACACAGCAAATTTCGCCGATTGTGTCGAGGACGGGACAAGGCTGTCATGGGTTAAAATATTGCGGAATAAATCCAATGCTGCAAAAAGAAGATCCGAATGAATGAGTGTAAGAGCTGCCATGGAAGCTCGGAATGCCAGTGGGAATGCGGTGGACTGGAAAAAGACATCCGGGGCCATTTCCAGCAGCTGCAAAAGCAGTTGAACGTAGTCTTCCAAAACTGTCACACAACGTTAAGTTCACCCGAGGATATGAATGGATAGCTTCTCTTACCATCCGGAACATCTCTTGGGGCCTTGGTCTGTAAGAGACTGACAATTTTGTTTGTGGACCGCTCGAACAAAGCCAAAAAGGTAGTTCGTAGGGTTGAGTCAGATTCCCGACCGAACCTCCCCACCAGTTTGCCTGCGATCCACAGGAACGCTGAAAAACCGGTGGCCTCGAACGACGTAACCATAGATGACAGGACGGCAGGTGCGACTTGGAGAGTCGATTGGCCAAACAGTGTGACGCCATGTCGGAGAACCCGTGTGGTTCGCTCGGCGGTGTCGTAGTCAAAGGCGTACTTTGAGATGAACCTGTCAAAAATGGACCACACTTCCTGGCAGCTTTTCTGACAAGTTGCAGGCAGCTGATCACCGAATGGGCCGATTACAAATAACATCGCTTCTAAATTTTCTAAACCATCTGTACAAGACCCGTGAGTAATAAACCCGGGGAATATGTCGCTGGCTTACGGCCTATCTCCTTCAATTCTTGTTTCGTGATGGGCGTGGTCTTTCCCGTAACGGAATGAATCTGGGACAGAATGTCGAATGAAAAAGATCGAAGGGATTCCGCTGCTTTCTCCATCGGCATTGCAGAAATTACAAATGCGATAGCTTCGTAGACTTGCCGCCGGTCATCTTGAACCAGTTTGGATCCGATTGTTTTGAGGAAGGTGTGAAGGGTAGGAAGAAAGTCTATCAGATGCTGTGTGGAAGTTGGAAGTTGCCCAGAATACATATTTAGAAACGTTACCTGTTTGCAATCTTGGCAAAGATATTTGAGTGCCTGACCGGCGGCTGCGCTCACTTCGGTGTCGGGGTCTTCGAAGCCTGCGGAGATGTACTGCAACTGGAAAGAGATATAGTCCGGGTGACGATTAATCCATTCCGTGTAGCGCGAGATAATGAGCAACGCAGCATAGCGAATCCTAGGATGACTTGGGAGAGATGGGATAAGATCCATGATCTTCGGAACTGCATTTTCGTCAGCAACGTCGACTTCAGCACCCATGGATCGCATAGCAAACAATGGCGCCTCAATTTCCTGCCATGAGATTGACTGAGGGGCGCGCGAGAGTGCCAGGGTGATGAGATTGTATGCCGAAAGCAGGCACGTATCCGCACCCAGGACAAGACAACAGTCCTTCAGGGTATCCCCCATGACATGTCTGAAAGAACGGAAATTGTCAGCCTCTTGAGGAGTCAGGCTGGTAGTCTCAGGAGGGAAGTGTAAATGTCCGATAATAAACCCCATAAGCGCCTTGTAGGCTTCGATGAACAAGGGCTCCACGGATGGCTTTTTTCCGATAGTTTGAGCAAGGCGCATCCAAAAGGGGAAGGTGATTGGTACGATATCGAGGTCCGGATATGCAGAGCAAAGGCCAATGGCTTCGACGATTGGAAAGAATGTCTCCATATGACGAAGAATGAGAAGACGATAGGTCTCCCCGGCTTCTGCGAAGACTTTTGCCAAGCCCCTGATTCTTTCGGGATCTTCCTTTCTTTCCTCGAGCTGAGTCTTCAGATCGATGACACGCGGTACAATGAGTTCTATGACAGGCATGTTGTCGTCAATTTCTTGCGTTTCGTGAATCAGTTCGCAGAGAACGTCTACGGCGGAATCGAACAGCTCGTCGGAGGCCAGAGCTTCGAAAACAAAGCCGAAGAGAGGCGATTTGGCGAAAGTTAATGTATTGACCTCACCGGCAATAAACCAAGTGCGAAGACACCCAAATACTTGGCTTTGCACAGTTATCGTTACGCCTGATAGAAGTCACCGTCGAGGGGACGTGAAAGACCCGAAAAAAAAGACATACCTGATGCTTGTATATACATCGAGAGAAGATCCAACACCTGGTTGGCATTTGCAGTAAGAAGTTTGGCAGACCTTTCTCGATATTCCTCATCCTCGAATTTCAGCGTCAGTCCGGAATCTGTGTGTTTTTACGGCTGACCTACCGTGACCGGGATTCTCGTGTTCGAAGCCAATTCTTCGGGGAGAACTGTCAAGAACTGCAGAAGCACGGGGACGGTTGCGGGATTGGTGCCAAATGACTCGATCATGGTCTGTACCGCATCGTCCCACTGAGGGAGCTGTAGGGCCAGGCCTGATACTGCCAGGCAAAGCTGGGTGATCACAGTGCGGGGTCCGGTGTGATATCTCTCGAGAGCAGTGATCAAAGTATCTCGTAATGGCAGGAGATTTGCTGCATCGACTTGATGAAGATCGTAAGTGACCTGGAGTGGACGAGTGAGAGCGGGGGGCGGGGGCGGGTGTAGCACATACCTTTGATCTGAAGGTTTGGGCGGCAAAGAGCTTTGCGGCGGGTGGTGCATCTGGAGAGAGGAGGAGGAGGTTGCAAGTCGACCAAGCGTCGCGCTAGGACAAAGGCGGGGAGGGCGAGGTCAGATGTGCAGGTCGGACGAGTGGGCCAAGGGCGAAAGTGGATTTACAGAATGTTGGAACTCCTGGAGCCACGAGTTTGCGTTCTCCAGTGAGACCTTGTCTGGTGCGCGCGTGAAGACGTCCAATGCGGACAACAGCGGCTGAACGTTGTCCATCTCTCGTGCACGTCGTCGTAATCGTCGTCGTCGTACTCACTGCCCGCCCAAGCATATGATGGAATCATTATCTGTGTTTATCGCTGTTGACATAGTGGCAACACTGCACTTTGGGTATATTGCGTGTCGTCTGCAGCATTCAAAATCCTAACCAAAGAGAAACGGAAAAAAAAAAATCGTCCTCAAGACGTCCTAGGACATCCTGCGATTCTCCATCAAGGACAGCGAGAGTATCATACTGGAAGAGAGAGAGGGTAGCCAAGCCCGAATGTCAGTCCAAACGAGTGTGGAAATGTTCCAGAGGGCGGTGTAACGAGCGGGAAGCAAAGACGACAATGTACGCTAGCAAGAGAACTAAACGATAAACTAGAAGCGGCGCGGGCCAGGGTGAAGATAGTTAAACGCACGACCACCGACGTACTGTAACAAGGGAACAAGCTAGACCACCCACACACGATCAGGTTCTCTACCGGAGGAAGCGACGGTTTTTGGTCTGAACGGAAACAATAAGCCACCGAATGTAAATAAAGGGCACATGCACTGACCGCGTTCTTTTCCGGTGTAAGTGGCCGGCCGCTCTCGATTCTCCGCTTCTTGTCTTCCAAGTCGCCACGTTGCTTGTCGAGGGCATCTTTCATCTCCTTGTGCCGAGCGTAAAGTTCCTCCTCGGATTGCTTCAACTTTGACTCCTTTTCTTGAACCTTTTGTTGGAAAACCATCTTCATCTCAGCCTCCATCTTGGAGAGCTTCGCCTCGTGCAGAATGCGCTCCTCCTGCATCTTCGCTGAGGGGCTGTAAAGAGGTCAGGGACGGTCGTCTATTGAGACACGTCTAGATACTCACTTGACCTCCCGGAACACACTCGAGTCTTGAGCGACACCCATGCTGAGCAGTTTCTCGGTTCTCCAGTTTTCGTAAAGAACGTCATTCGTGTACTCCCTTAGTTCCTCCATATACGTGCGGACAAGCATCTGGCGGAGCTTGACAAAGTCGCAATGCTCTTCGTTGTCTACTTCTATAACACCCCATGGGTATGCACGACCACGGACTTGACGACCGTCGGGCGTCTGGACGACATGATCTGAACCAACCACGGCGAAAGGGATCTTGCTGGCAATTTCCTCTGCTTCAGCCAGAGTTTCCTCGTCTTCATTTTCATAGGTGGGTGCCTGGAAAATTTGAATCTTGTGGTGGGCGATGTCAGCAAGAATCTAGAACAGGGTGATCAGGGCATGCTCGACGGGAACATTGAATTGGTCGCACTCTGGCCTTGAAGTTGACAATCTCTTCGTCGGTCAAAGTGTCAGCCTTGGCAA
Source organism: Baorangia bicolor (assembly GCA_038093395.1). Lineage (NCBI taxonomy): Eukaryota > Fungi > Basidiomycota > Agaricomycetes > Boletales > Boletaceae > Baorangia > Baorangia bicolor. The sequence continues at coordinate 5,285 of JBBPSC010000052.1, forward strand.
TGACGGGAATGAGGTTCACGCGGGTGTGTAGTCGACGCATGAATTCAATGTCAATTTGCTTGAGGCTACAGGGCAAGGTGAGGAAAGGGAAAGACGAGGGGGGAAATAACGTACGAGTGACCCGTGGGCTGGATGAAGTAGAGGCAGGCGTGAACGCGGTTGTCTGCAATCTTCTGTCGATTAACGCGGTTCTCTTGCTCCAAGTAGGAGTCAAAACGCGACTCGATGTTGTCTAGGATGGGCCTCCAACTGAAATTACGTGTCAAGGAGGACGTTCCGTAGCTGAAAATTTTCGTACCTGTCGTCGTTGTTAACAAAGTCGCCAAAACCAGGGGTGTCAACGACCGTTAGATGCAGACGGACACCATTCTCCTCGATATCTGATGTAATGTGGAATGAATGGGAGGAAAGGAAGAAAGAGGATGGGGACGTACCTGCACCGATGCTCTCGATGGCGACCGTCTTTGGGTGCTCGGCGGAGGGAGGAAGCGGTTGCTTGGGGGGATAAAGAGGCGTGTTGAAGAGGGTATTAATGAGCGTAGACTTTCCGAGGCCAGATTCGCCTTGGAGGGGGGGTGAGCAAAAATGCGAGTATGGAAACAGGCGAGAAACAGACCGACGACCATGGCGGTGAATTGGAAACCCTTGCGAACGCTCTTCCTGTGGACCTGGTTGGGGAGATTTGCAAAGCCGACGTAGCCCATGAGCTTCTTGCGAATGACTGGGGATACGCCGGGGGTGTTCTGCTGGAGGGTTGGGCTGGAGCCATTTGGATAGCCGCTGGAGGGTGGAGAGAAGGTGTCGACGCGAGAGGTGAGATACGAGTCAGACATGTGAGCGACGTTGAAGAAAGAGGCGACGACGACGAGTTTTTTTTTTACTTTTGGGCTGGGGAGGAGGAACCAACTCGGACTCGTCTTCTTGTCTGTTGCCCTTTATTTGCCTTCAGTGGCGGCGTATGTAATAAATATTTTTAAATATGGATATACAACGCAAACATTTTCTCCGCCGTCGCCGCCTCCGCCGCGCTCGGTGTCCCCGACGACGCCGCCTCCGCAAAGTCACCCCTCGCCGCCATCAAGAACTGCTCCCCATATCTCTTTCGCCGCTCCTCTTCCCCATCGATCCTCTCCAGCTCCCTCAACGCTGCGTTTGCCAGGGTGGGACTCATGTCCGCGTTGTATATCGTCCTCCCTCGCGCTCCGAAGCGGTCTCCAAACCCCCCTCTCCCCTTGTCAACATCCGATCGTGGTGAGCATGGCGCTGCTCGTGTAATCCGCTCCCCTGCCTGCGGGTTCGTACACCGTGCAATATAAGTCGCCATGAGTGCCGTCCGGGCATCGGCAGAGTGGTGAGCAGCCATCGTCAATGTACACTGGTGTTTGTGTGTGTTCGTCAAGGAGGGTTAATCGCAATGGCCAGCCACTGTACAGCAGGGAGTGTCTTTGTCTTTGCATCCATTTCTTGTCACATTATATATACATCGAGCGACGCTTTGCCTACTGTGGTTTGACCGTTGCAGAATAAAGGCCTTTGACTTGATCCACTTCCCAAAGCGTTTTGTTCTAAATGTGCCACTCAGGCACCCTCTGTGCACAATACGATTTCGACATCTCCACGGTTCCACTCCATGGTATTATCAGATATTTGCCGTCAGCTTGAAAACTGGTTCATCTCACTCAGTCGGGTTGGCCAAGCTACCAGATTGACGACGCACCGTCAGGTCGGGCATAATGCCCGACCGAGTCCAAGTCAAACTTCCCCCTTATAACATCATCGAGATCCAGTTCGGCAGTCAAGATGTCCTCCGGTTTCCTAGACGGTCCTGCGAGCACCGTTCCAAGAGGACTGACGATCAGACTCCCCCCATTGATCATGATCTTGTCCGGATTGCGATCGTTGGCGTCCGCAACGGCGTGGTCTGCAGGGTAATCCCTTTCGGTAGCAAACTGACACGCCGACAAGACAAAGCACCGCCCTTCCACCGCAATGTGGATCATAGAGTTGGTCCAAACCGGACGGTGATCCACAGTGGGAGCACAATAAATTTGAGTCCCCAGGGAATAATAGTAGGTTCTCACTAATCCCACAGGAGCCGGTCTCAGTCAGATCTGCTCCGCTACCTGTTACAATCACTTACACAGTGGCATGTAATTTTCCCTTCGGACAAGAGCTGCGTTAATTAAGATGAACGTACCATAGTAATCAAGCTCACCAGCAGATGGCCGCCGAGATCTTGGTCCTGGCTGCCTCGATCCCGGGGGATGAGAACGTTTTCTCCACCACAGGCAGTGTAGTCCCGTCCCCTAACCCCCAGATCAATCTCTCAGTGGCCGTGGGCATCAGCTTACGGTGTTTCCCAACTAGTCCCTCGACAGGGTCAACGAAGATCACCGTGCAGTACAGTGTGCCTCCTTCCCGCTCAACGACACCCATCACAACGAAAACACCGGTCTCCTTACTGACCGCCTCAATATGCGAGATAGCGGGCGAGGGTATTTCAATCGCTGATTTATGGTATCGCAGAAATTCGTCTCGACCTTCGGCACTGCGGTCCCCCACGACGCAACCAAACGTAGACATTTTGGGGTACCCTCCGATGCTGCAAGGAATCTCCGTCCATGAGCAGTACGTTCAAGCGGAAGAGTAACTCACAACGCCTCGGGAAAGACCACTAACTGTGTGTCATCTCGGCGTTTTGCGAGTTTCGTGAGGTTCTCAAATTTCTGAAGGGTGTCTGATAGGTTGAACGACGCAGTGCATGTTTGCACAACGGATGCACGAATGATGTTGGGCATTGCAGCTTGTCGATATTTTGGTTGCGCAGATGAGGCCGTAGAGGGGTTCCCCAAGCTCGTGTCAGCGACCGCAGCGTTGTTTCATCACACGATAAGCTGACTCGTGATTCAAATATGGAGATAAAAGTAATAATAGTTCCCTCTACTGGTGAGCAGAAGCCACAACATCACTCGGTGGCGATGGAAGTTGGGGAAGCCATTCCTTCGGAAAATCCTTCAGACTAGGTCGAGTCGTTCGCCCCCGAGCGTGGTCCCCCTTCTTAGCTTTCTTGACCTTCGCTTCAATATGCCTGGTATCTACCGGGAGGTCTTGGTAACGAGTCGACTTTTCGTCCTGCAATAACATGTCGCTATGCCTTGAACAGTGTACTGGAATAGAGACGCACATTCGCCGCGGAAATGAGTTCATCAATGGTGTCACTGATCCACTTCAGGTTCATTGCCGGCTGAGGAAAGTCCTCACACGCAATCTTGATGTACCCATGCCTGCCTTGCTCACTGTCTAGCGGAACACCTGCGTTTTTGGGGGGATCGGGGGTCCACCGCGCGCCAGCAAGTAGCTTGATCTTGTGAACAGCCAGGTCGCCCCGCAAGGGCAACTGGGTGACTGGAACAACGACAGTTCGCTTCGCGGTGAGCGGGTGTTCTTCTCCGGCGTAGTCCACAGACCGAATGACTAGGGATGTTTCTGCAGAAGGTGGTATGAAAGGTTTACGGAAGGCTGCAAAGCACTTGACATATTTTCGAAACACATAAACTCGTGCTACTTACCGACGAACTTGGGCATTTCGTTCTCGATGAGACGCATGTAATACGCAAGCTGCCGTTGCTGATGCAAGGCGATGTGAGCGCCAGACGGTATATCGTTTCCCGAGAACTCTGGGAAATCTTCCTCGATATCGAACTCCACTAAATCGCGTGGTAATGGCATCCTCTTCGCTACTTCTCGCCGTGCCAAGATGTGGGGCGTGCAGTGAAATTGCCTGGCTACCTGTAACGAGAAGAAAGCAGGTCGAGGACATTGCAATGGAAACCGCATTTTTGTTGGAGTGAACAGCACACGAAGTCTACTTCCAAAAACAAAGTCAACTCCAAAGGCTCTTGCCAAACAAGCATAAATTCGTCCAAGTCTCGATCACCTTTGATCTTGGTATCGACATGGTGGTGGGTTCCAACAGACAATCAATATACTCCGCATAATCAATCCTTGGGTAGCGGTTGAACCTGGAGATCAAAGCTGACCTGGAGAATGTCACTAATCTGAAACCTGCCACCGATGACTTCGAGTACTTTTTCAAGGTAATCTGCACTTCATGGCGGCCTTTGTTCATGTTGGCTGGAATTGCGTTTTCTAATCGTACTATAGGTTACATGTACATCTTGCCGTGAAGTACACCCAAAGTTCATATCTCTCAATCGCATTGTGAACCAATCTCTTGTTCTCTCTTCGGCTTCCCCACTAACCCTAGTACCTTCAGGAGGAGCGCGAGGTCAGCGGGGGTAGGCATGGAACCGCGCACTTGATATGGCGTTGCTCAAATTGCAAGCATGAAAATTCCGCCAAGTTCGACACATCAATTCCTGTCTGTCCATACACAGCAGATCATTCCGGGACCTTCTCCCGCATTCTAGTTGTGGAATGTCGAGGTCTCGAGTTCATCGACTTTGACCCGGTGGGTACTTTAAAGTGCATTGGCACAATGACGCACTCACAAAGATGCAGAGGGGACAATGGACGTGCAAAGGCACTGATTCCAACACGATCTTCCCCGACTTCGAATTTCAGGAAGGTGAATGGTTCGATTATGATGAGAAGGTGTGTGAGTGAAGTATCAATGGGTGGCTTCGTATCGATGCATCTATGCCTTAGCGGGCTTTACCCGTCCAGATCACCTCCCTAGAAATTCGATTCACTCGGGCTTGATCAATTCGGCCAAACTGTATATGGGTCCATACTACTTAGAACAACGGACTGCAAGGTAACAACGCATGTGTCGATTGTCCTCAGTAAAGTCCAAATATATCGAGGCAAAATCAATTCAGCCCTGTTGGGACATTTTGAGGTTCAACTGAGACAACCACCTCAAATACCTCAAATAATTAGGTTGATCGAGCCTTGATGAATTGTTGGGTCCGTAAGAGAATATTCGTTGTAATCACTGAGGGCGACATTGGCATGCTTGATCAGACCATATAGCTCATCAATATTCAATTGTCTTTTTTTACTACCTGACATCGTGTCCGTTGGCAGAGCACGTTCTGTTACGAGGTAATCGGTTCAGATTCACGTACCAGCGCTACTACACCTTATTACCAATCCACGGAGCACAGTACAAAACATTATTAGAGCACATATGGAACAAATGACCTGACCATGGAAGTTGAAAGCTTGGATGCGACAAAATGCGAGAAGTAGACGAGTGAGATAGAAATGGAATGACTGGTGTCCTTGTGTACTGTTTACTGCTTACTTGAAGTCATTGAAAACCCAACCTTCAGGCAGTTCTAAGTAAGGATGTTGAATGAGTTCTGCAGCGCTCGCACGAGCGTCAGGATGCCTGAAAAAACACCATGAGTCTGGTAGATGAGTATCGGCGATGATAATAATTACACTGCAAAACATCTGTCCTTAAAATCCATGGCAAGGTCGGACAAGATCACATCCGAAGGGATAGGAGGCGATTTCCCTTCATGAGAGACCTGAATGTTGTTTGACTAACGATACATAAACACGAACAACGACCATACCTTGAACATCACCGTGAAGAAGTCCTCATCTGGCCAGGGCCGTCTGCCTGCCCACATCTCCAATACAACACATCCCACACTCCATATATCAACTTTGGAATTGTACCCCTTTCCCTTCTGACTGCCGATGACTTCGGGGGCCATCCAAAACACAGTACCTTGCATCGCGGTGTACGCCGCTTGGTCGTCGTCAGCACGCTTCGAAATTCCGAAGTCTGAGATCTTGCAGATTCCAGTCTTCTCAACGAGAATATTGTCAGCTTTAAGGTCCTGCGGAAGAAATTAGAACGATGTCATTAACTGCGAGGGATTCTGTACCCTATGGATGATGTTCTTGGAGTGTAGATATGCCAAACCGTCAAGAATTTGGGCCGTAAAAGACTTTGTAACCTCCTCATCAAACTTGCCATGGTCTCGCAGGCAACTCCCGACGGAACCGCCGGGAACATATTCCAAAAAACTAGACATTTGTAGTTGTTTGTGAGAGACATGAAACTGGCCACTTACATGCTGAGGAAATTTGGGGTCTCTTCGAATCCGAGATAAGCAACGATGTGAGGATGGTCCAAGTCTTTCAGTGTCTCGCTTTCCATTTTCAACGCTTGCACAAAACTGGCCTGGCGACTGTCACTCTTGTCGCTGGCGGTTGTAGGTATCTCAACCTGCTTGACAGCGATCATCTCTCCGGTAGTGGCATTTAGGGCGAGGTAGACACGTCCGTAGGTCCCCTTTCCTATGAGTTCGCCACGAACCCATTTGAAAATCGCTGCAAAAGAGACTCAGAATAATCCTCTGCCAATGCATCGATTACCCACGTCTGGGGCCACCCGACGGAGCATCAACCGTGGGTTTACTGATAGTTGGTTTCTTCTGTGAAGTGGTGACCTCTTCTACGTGTCCACCCCACAACTTTGTGCTTCTGCGCAACAAATTACCATACGATGATTCAGCCCTGGATGTACGATCGAGTCGCTTTTTATGTTCTTCGGCAACGATACGAATCGATTTCTTGCCCCTGACATTATTGATTCTTTCCCGATCATTGGAAGTGATCCCGTGAGATGGATCAGCGGCTGTAGGTGAAGTTCCCCCGGAGTTGGCTTCGATAACGGGCTTGTCAAGATCGTGCTCGGGGAAGAATTCCTCGAGGCGATCATATACATCCTCGGGAGGTGGACGACGAGCCCAGGTACACTCTTCGAATGTACTTTTGTGTCCGTCTCGAGGTGTACGAGGTCGAGGATCCCGCAGTCGAGGCTGCGGTTGTGGATGAGGAACATAATCAGGAACAGTGAAATTAGATGGTACACCGCGCAGGTTGTTATGGGTGTTATACGTGATAACTTCCAGGGCAGGACGTGGACTTAACCCCGGACTGGTATTGAACCCAAGCTTATCGTCGCGAACGATCTGACTAAGTGGCCTGCGAGACCACAAGTCTTTTGTTGCAGTAGCACAATCGTCCGAGGAGTTGACACTGTCAACCGGAGGGTCCGGCTGTTGCGACAACTTCTGCGCTACACGTGCTTTGAAGTCCCAAATTACTTTGTCTCCCTCGCCAGGGCGAAGGGTCGATTCGGATAATGTGTCTTGTCCGCTAGACGAGGAGTTTTGTCGCGAATCCATGATGGTCCCAGACGATGTATATGCGAAGGTACTAGAGCTGGCTGATGTACTGGGTCGGGAGGTGGCAGCGCTCACAGGGCTCCGTGGAGGAGTTTCAGGTGTAAGAGGGGGTCGCACCGAAGAAGCATACGGTCCCGCCCGTAATGACAAGGGTAACGTGTTTCCACTGAATCCATCCTCCCTGAATGGGGTGTCTCCAAACCTTGAGACAGAGTTACTAGCGGAATGACTTTGGTGGTGAAGAGAGGGCAGGGGTCGTTGTGCGTCCCTGTCGCGCGATGCATCGTGACCTGAGACGTCGTTGGAACTTGGAAAGCGTTGTTGAGCAGGAGAGGCCGAATGCGGTCGAGGATAGGGTTCTTGGCTGGGTGACAAGTAGGTCGCAGGACTCGCCGAAGTGGGAGGTGACGACTGCGGTTGGGGGAAAGATCGGGTCGGTGTATTTGTCTCAACAGTTGCATTGTCAACCACAGACCCTTGAGTAGGGGGGAGGGGACGGTGGGGGCGTGGAGCAGGACCTGAAGGAGGCTCGGGTGGTCTGATGAATGTAGTCGTAGAGTTTGATGCAACATGAAGTTGTGGGCGACTAGGAGTGGACCGAAGTGGGGGTGGCGGTGGTAAGTTCTGGAGCATTTCAGTGCTTTTTGTATTTCTTAAGGATCTGCTAGGGGTAGAACCAGAGACAGAATCCGCCGCCTTCCAAGTAATATAAGAACCAGTTGGAGCGACCTTTCCTCCCGTTTTACGGGCCTGACGAGCAGGAACTGAAGTATCAGTATGGGGCACCCCTCTTCTCCGCGGACTTGACCGTAAGGATGCTTTTCGTGCGATAGTTGGTTCCTGCTCCCGAACGATCATCTCATCGGAGACGGATGCACCAACACCTGCGGAGCGAGGTGTTTTCGCCTTATCGACTAACGAACTGGGTAGGGTACGAGACCACTCAGCGTCTGCCGGCTCCATCACTCGTTCGCTATCTCGTGGGGCTTTCTCTCTCTCTTCTGCATTGGAACCTCTACGAAACTGGCGACGAGGTAGGGTCAGGGTGTCTTCCAGCGCAGGGGCGGAGTGGGAAGGCTGCATGGCTGTTCCAGTGCTTAGATCAAGTTGGCGTCGTCGATCCGCAGGCGATGGATGTGGCACTCTTGCGGACACTGGAGAAGGAGGCTGTCGAGTATGATACTGCATATTTTGAGTGGACGGCGACGGATAAGCACCCGGTAGGTTGGGTAGGTATTGACGAGGGCGCAGTGTACTCCGGTTGTCTGCATCGTCAAAGTCATCAGACACAGCGGATGGCTCATAACCAGTAGGATCCTCCGATGATATACTCTCCTGACGGGATGGTTGCGAGGCCTTTGAGCGAGGGACCAAAGGACCAAAAACTGGTGGTGGTGGAGGAATTGACCTGACTGGGGATGTAGGCAAGGGAGGTTCATGAACTCGTGCGTGAGGATGGCATACAAGGAACTTGAGATTGCCTTCGCCGTCTCCTTGCTCTCTGATCAACCGCAGTAAACTATCGTTGGCTAGCGCTTCGCCAACCGCTGCGCGGTTGACTTGGGTGCGATAAATAGCAAAGCCAGGAGATTGATCCTCGTCCGGAATTTTGAGCTGGAGATCAAGTTAATAACTACCATGAACGAAGGAGGGAGAAATAACCTCCGTAAAGATCCGCTCCCAAACAAAAGCTGCGCTATTTGCGGGTGTGACTTCAACTGCCGTGAAAGCGTGGCAGTCGTAAGTAACCATGATGACTCTCTCTGGAGAAGGCAAATGGCAAGAGGGAGTTGGAGACTATGTGCGACTGTTAGCAGGGGGGTACAAAACACAAAGAAAATATGGTGATTCTGACATGGAGCGAACTTTCGGACTCCTTGGGACGATGTGAAGATCCTCTCCGGGGCTTCCACAATATATCTGCCATCTTCTGGATGCGAGAGGGTTGGGGCAAGTCAGAACGTTCATTCACGGCCGAGCCATTATCGTGGGTAAATAGGGTAGCCGCAATGTCAAGAGGGGCTGCCTGACCTGGTGTGCTTGGGGGAGGGGTCGACTCTACGGCGTTAGAGCTTTGGCTGGAGGGCGAAGAAAGAGTGGGGTTTGAATGGGAAGAAGTGATATGGTGAGGAAGATCGGTGGTTAGGGTCGGATTGGCAGGCTTGTTGATGGCGCGATATGGAGATGGTGGAAGCATCGATGAAGGGGGCTGGTGCAAGGACGAGTGGGAGGACTGAGGGAGGTGGTGGTATCGTCTGCGACGATCATCGTCGCTGCTGCTGGAGTCACCAGGGTCAGGATTTGCGAGGACAAGGACCCGACGGCCTCTGTGCGTGCTCGACTTTGTGTCCTCAGACATGGTATGGGACGGCATGCACGCGTTGCCAACGTCGTCTGATCGGTTGGGTGGGTATTTGTGGGAGATGGCTGGTGGAGAAGGAGAAGGAAAGAAAGGAGAAGTAAGAGAGAGAAGGGAACGAAGCGGGGGAGAGGATGAAGAAGGACGAGGGGGATAAATACCTGGCGGAACGGTGCTGGATGTATGCGCGACCAGTCGGCCAAGTGATGGGCCCGTTGGAAGGTGCAGCAGGCGGCGTGGCTGACATAATCAACATGGCAATGTCACTTCCATAAATGGAAAGGTCATCGCTCCCACAGTCGCACGTGACAAATACAAGCGAAGATCTGTGCATGCAGGATACCGTACTGTACAATAATGCCGTGTGCTCTCCATTATTCGTGCATTCCGCTCGCTTCCACTCCACTCTCGCCGGACGATATCCCCTCGTGCACCTCCACCTGTTCAGGAACCTCAGCATGTTTCTCATGCCACTGGGAGCCCGTATCGTGTTACCTTTGGAAACTCCGCGCGCTCACTCAACATACTCTCTCCCCAACAGAGAAGCTTCAGAAGCTGCACGAGCTTCACTTCCTTCCCTTGGCTGAAACTATCCAGAATGGCGGCGTTCACTTCTCCCGCCGTCTTCATCCGTTGCGCAGGAGACAACAGGTCCGTAATTGCGGGTGGTGCCGATGATGATGAATCAAACGCCAGCAGTGCCATCGTTCGTTCCAACTCTGCGAGGAACTCCGGACTCTCCTCTCCCCGTGGCGCTAGCTCGTCTTGAGCAAACTGCAACGCCTCCCCAATGCGCCCGTGGCGTATGTATTCAATGAGCTTTTGTTGTTGAAGGTGAAAATACAACGAAGGATTCGTATCCAGTATCTAGAGAAATCACGAATTGATTCAGTAAACTTGCATCGATCAACGCATTTTCAAAAGAAGAGTAGATCATATTGAAGACTGAAGTTTTGATGTCAAGTCTCATCACCGACTTTTATCAAGTCTGAGAGTGGTGCATGAAACATTTTAATCCTTTCCCATCCCAGATGTGCTCGAATGATGGACACAAAACCTACCTCGGGGTTCAAATCATTCACACGAGTGATTGCTTCCTCGACGTCCCCACGTTGTAGCGCCTCACGGATTACCATCCTGCTCTCGATAGACTCAAAGTCCACGGGAGGAGTTATGCTTGCCTCATCACTGAATTCTTGAGCTGCAGACTTGTATCCCTCTATCACGAGATAATCCATTATAAGCCGGTTCAAGTCACTAAAATGAAGGTCGCGTCAGTCTCCAATAAGCAGACTAGCACTAAACTGCGAATCAGATAATACATGCAATTTTTTGAGACTCATCTCGGAATTCAGAGAGATTCCCAATGATGTTTTCATCGTATCGGAGTCAAACATGAGGAGGTACTCACTGTTTTGTAACCTGGACTTCGTGAAGGCGGCGTTCCCACTCATCCTTGCGTATCAAAGTCTTCGGAGGCTACATAGAATACATAAGTACTCCACTGCCGTTGAAAATGAAGGAAAATACGAACCATAAGTATGACTAGCGTCGGTGCGCAAGAAATTTAAGTCCATCCTGGATTTAGGGCAGGATTCGTCGGACCTTCTATCCGTGACAGTTACCCGTTTTTGGAAGTCGTTACAAACTTGTTGTTAGATATGACTATGTAGCACCCATTTATCACGAGACAAGCGCGCAAGAAATAAAATCACACTTTTCACGCCGATTGTCGAGTAACATTCACAGCTGGCAATCTCTAGTCTGCCAGGTAGACCCGAGGGCCGGACAAAGATTGTTCCTTCTGACAGGTCTTTCAACTTCCAGACCTCGAGATCTGTCAATGCAATCCTCGGGTGCTACAGGTGTTAGACACTGGAGCTGAATCGAGTAGAGTAAATCTTCCAATTGCACGAGGAGAAGACAGGAAGTCATGTTAATCGAACACAAAGTCATGCAAAGATTCACTTCTATGCATGTTGGCGTTACACCTTCGAAACGATCCCACCAGATCGAATCATGTCAAAGAAGGTATCCCTGTCCGCACCTATGGTAAATGTTGATCATCAGGGGACAAAGTTGGTTAGAAATCTTCACGCACTCTGTTTTTCACCTCCAGAAATGTTAGTTTTATGATTGTTCTTCCTTCCTTTGTCTTTTCTGCTGAGTGATGGCGTGGGTAGCGAAGGCTTTCCAGTACCACGAGAGGCCTTGGCTTCTTCCTCGGCCATTGTGGTTGCCAGCTGTGACTGTTGAATGGTATTGAAGAGTTTGACCACTATGCATGAAAGAAGAGTAGGTGAGCAAAGACATCAAAGTACTCTGTGCAAGTGGCATCCAGCATACCACCTCTTTGCGCGACTTTTCGCAAAGATCGCTCGCTTTCACCACCCCAACCTCCAATCACATCTCTGATTCTACCCCTTTCCTCTCTTTCTTTGCGTTCTATTTGAATCACTTTCCTTGCTTCTAATTCTAGTTTGGCATCGTTCTTTTGGTGCGCCGCAAAGGGCCTGAGGGAGAGGGGAAGACCCGAAGGTGCATCTGTGTTGAGGAGGGATTGTAACGTCGCGCCGAAATGTGAAGGCTCCGTAGCCCGCCTCTTGCGTTTCAAAGTTTTCTTTGATTTCATTCGCTGTCCACCAGCAATCTCGTCGTCTGTGTTTCGCGAGCTCTCCTGATCAGGACTGGCATCCTCTCCCTCGGAAGAACCTGAGAGTAGGAGGTCGTCTCTTGAAGTGACGGAATCATCTTCACCTTCCGCCAGCTTTGCGCGTTTGTTCGTAGACATACTGTCCTGAATGAAGTAGAACGACACCGTTTAGGAGGGACTAGGTTGCGCGATGCTCTGACGCTCAGAGAAGTAAGTGAGACAACCCTCTTTTCATATCTCCGCAGAGCACTATTTACCCGCCAAGCGACAGCAAGCTCAACAATTTGGATAGCATTAGTTTACGGTCTCACAACATCTTATAACTCGTCTAGGTCTCATAACTAAGCCGGTTCGCGGCAAAGTATACATTTCTTCCCGTCTGAACCGAAATATTAGAGCAGCGGACTTACTAACGACTTGACTGACTGGCTGGTTGGCCCATCCTCAAGACAGCTATCCCACCCAAAAGGGCGCTGGCAATGGACTCTGCCAGTGCAGCGCTGGGCGCCATGGATTTAACACCGGAACCAGACCTGCACCCTTTGTACCCTAGTCCAGGTCAAATCGCACACTTGTTGTCCCCACACTCTGGTCTCGACCCCTCACAGAAGGCCATCCTTGTCTGCCATTGCTTGTCACGCGCCTGTTTGTTCGGTGATCTTGCCCTCCTGCAGTATATCCTTACCGATCGCCAAGCTCAGCCGTATGTGGACCTCAGCACACGCGACGAAGATGGACTCGGGCTGATCAGCCTAGCCATACAAGGATTTGGATCAGAATCAGATAGAGAGGTCGAACGTGAGGAATGTGTCCGCCTCCTCATCGCCCAGGGTGCCGATGTTTTGAATGTTGACAACGGTAAGTGACGTTCACTTGTGCAATATATATAATCACTCAAGTCTTTGTTAGCTGGATGGACCCCTCTCCACCATGCTGCTATATCAGCACCACCAAGCTTGATATCGTACTTAATGACCCACGGTTGCTCACCCTTCTCGGCGACAAGAAGACAACTGACACCACTCGATATCGTCACTGCCCACACGCTTCTTCCCGGTCGTGAAGATATCGCTTTATTACTTGAGGAGTCCATGAGGGGTGAAGGTTGGACAGGCGGTAGAATGGAACAGAGACGACGGGCCCTCGATGAACAACTGAAACGCAAGGATCGTCAGAAGGACCTTTATAATAGTGTTTCAAAGATCTTGGACGTACCTACACAATGGTGGGGAGAACGTGACGTTGAAACCTCTTCAACAATCTCTGACTCAGAAGACGACGGCTTTGACGAAGACTCCTATGTATGTAACGTTTTATAACCAGGTGCTTTGTTAATGCGTAAACGCAGACTCCTCCTTTGGATTTCACTTCCATGCTTGCCTGGTCCCCTCAGGACCTGGACAACATTTTCAATGCTGTCATCACTAATGCACAGGTGTCTGCCCGAAATGCACAACCTGCCAATGCACTCTATCTCATGGCACGCTTTGCATGCTTGACCTGTGATGCGACGTGGTTAGAAGACTTAATCCTCGGTGCGACAGACGTCATCGAAGAGAGATTCTTCGTAAGTTACTTTCTTAGCTTACCGTCTCACTTGCTCGATGTGCATCCAGAGCCGCTCGGAAGACGTGACCTGTCTAATCTTTTGGTTATATAATGTGACTGTTTGGCTCCATCTAATGCAATGCGACAACTCTATCAATGATGCCTGTGAAATGCTAGGGTCGTTCGAGCTCCTAGAGCAAGTCGTTAACTCTGTTTTTGGTGAGTGGTCGCTTGAATGCGCCATTTCCCTTGTTGAATCCCGCCAGTCTTTATCATCCGCTTCGCAGAGCGCAAGATAGACCAGTTATTGGACGCAGCGTTGTTAGAGAATGCCTCGCTCTCAGCCGAACTTGACAGTGTTCAATTCGAATCCGAGTGGTCATTCTTGAGGCCATTCAGCGCCAAGAAGAAGACTGGCACCACCCATCCCTCCGGGGCTCTCCAGCGCAATGGCACACCATCATCACCCCCCTTCTCACCGTCTCGTCCCCCATCCCCTTCGGTTAATCTGAATTCCCCTTCCCCAACCACTCCGAAGGCACTCTCGTCTTTACGACAGACACTGTCTCGCGCTCGGGCACCGACTAACACAAGTTTCGTTGATGCTTCCCCGTCGAAGGGCTTGCGAGAGCTGGCGTCCTTCCTCACTGCTCTCCACGCATTGTTGACCCTGTCGGATATTAACCCTGTATTAATCATACAGTTTTGGTCCCAGGTCATGTATTGGACTTCTAGTGAGTCGGCTAATTTCGACTATGCATTTCGGCTCATATGAGATAGGTGAAATTTTCAACCGTGTGTTGACCAGAAAGAAATTTCTGTGCCGGTATGAGTTTTAGTATCATGCGCAGATACGTTCTGATCGCAGCAGATCTCGAGCGATTCAAGTTGGCTTGAACCTGTCTGTACTTGAAGAATGGATAGACGATATGGGCCTTCCACGGGGAATAGTGTCACATTTCTCTCCCGTTAGAGATCTCCTGATGTGGCTTCAGGTAGACCCTTAATTATGTGCCGCCCTGTTTGCTAATAGTTCCATCGTATTGCAGCATTTGTCATCGATCAGCGACTTCTCTGATTTGGTTGCCACTATCCAGACCATGAAGAGTATCAACCCGCTTCAGGTAGCCCTGGTCTTGTTGTTTGTTAGTCGATGCTAATCAACATTGAATGCATCCCAGATGCGACGCGCTGTGCGCGACTACAAATATGAAGTTAACGAGAGGCGTATGACCGAGGAGTGTATACAATACCTGACACAACTGCAAAAGGACTGGGAACGTCATAGAGTCAAAATGGGGGTCGAGGCATTGCGAAAGGAGGTAAGATAAACGACAGTATTAGTGTCCGCTTGTGTTGAGCCTGTTGTCAGATCAATGAACGGGAGCGAGAACGGGAGCGAGATATCGACGAGAGCTCCGTCACTGACCAGTCCACAAGTACGAAAACCCCAAGCATATCTACAACGGATACCTCCGCAATGCAGCACAATGTCGACCTCCTGTTCGATAGAACTTTCGATCAGTCATCGTGGGAGTCCGCTAAGGCACCACAGGTGCTTGGAGAACTCCTGGATTCACGCTATATGCTGCCGTTATTCCTTCCATCTGATCCTCGTGTGCTATCTGCTGCGCCAGTCAAACGATACATTATAGATTTTACCAGACGTACATCAAATCACCAACCCGAACCACGAGTCCCAAGCCGTACCGGTATAGCAGGGTCAATGGGGTGGAAGTGCCGGAGTCATCGAGTTCGTGAAGTCAGCGTCGATACTTTGCGGTGGCTCGACAGCTTCAAGCCACTGTCGAGGTGGGCGCGGCCAATATACATGGATTCCTCATCCCCAGGAAATGGCGGAGATTCTCCCCCTCTTTCTCCCAGCAGTGATACTGAGGACCTTCAAATTAATGCCAATGTTGTTCAACCATCCCCACATACAACC
Organism: Baorangia bicolor; assembly: GCA_038093395.1. Taxonomy (NCBI): domain Eukaryota; kingdom Fungi; phylum Basidiomycota; class Agaricomycetes; order Boletales; family Boletaceae; genus Baorangia; species Baorangia bicolor. The sequence continues at coordinate 20,962 of JBBPSC010000052.1, forward strand.
CCTCTCACTCGGAAGCCATCCACCAGGAGCAAAAATCGCACAAGCCTACTTGGGGACCAGTTCACACCACTCGCATCACCCTTGTAACCTTTTGCATTGGTTACAGGTTCTTCCATTTCACTCTCATATATCTGCTCCCCTCCATCAATCATTGGATTTGATTTGCCCTTGCGCACTCAGACAGGTCAACATTGTGCTATAGTATATTGTCGAACAGTGTATTGTTTGTTGGAGCAATCGCTACTAATACTGCGACAAAGGCCATTGATTGTCGCGTGATCGTCTGATCCTCAATGTCAACGTTTGATATTGAGGTTTTTTTTATCCACCACTGGTAAATCCAAATCCCACTGCTGAGCGCTGATCGATCATCAGATACTAGTAACATCATGTTCCTCCCTACTTCACCGCGGATCCACTTCTACCAGAATGCTGTCGTCTCCGTCGCAAAGCCCCCAACACTCCTGGCTTTACTTCCAGATGATCAAGTTGGGTGGTGTGAACAGGTCTAAATCTCTGTCGAATCTCCCACTCCAATTCACTAAGGTCGTAACGTGCAGTTCTCTTAGGAAGGCTACAATGTCATTCACCTAACATACCCTCTACCGGAAGCCACCTCTTTTATAGACGTTTTGAACGATGCAGAGATAACAATGACTGATAAAGGCAGTAAAGCACCAGAATGGGGCCTTATAACTTACGGACTCGCCACCCAGGATACTGACAAGATTCTCTCATGGATTGCCGTCCTCGCAGCAGATCTCAGGGTTTGTGTACACTTTTGCCCAAACGCGGAGGATATCTCTCCTGGATTCTTGATCAAAGACTCGGAATCGCGCTTTTTACCGTGAGCCTTGTCATGATCCACAGACAAGTGCTGATAATTGGAAGAGTCACCTTTCATCTAGCATCCTCCCAGAAAAAATTCCACGCATCTATCCTACCCTTGGAGGACCCAGCTAATCTGGGTTATGTTCTACCGACACATGTATACCCCCCGATCAAGGTGTATACGTATCCATTCGTTTCCCATTCCCCTCCTTTTCCTTTCTCTGCAGGGGCTCCGGTCCAGGTTACAATTAGCGAGCCACCCATTGTCGATGCTTACTCCCTTTCCGCCAATAATCTTTCCTTGACTCGTACTTTGGAGACACTCAAGCGATACCTGGGTCCTCATTTCAACTTCGAGAAATTATGGGACATGCACACTTATTGCGAGTTCTCGGAAAGAGACGCGTCGAGTAGGTTGAGGTATTTTCTTGTACGTCAACTCTCTAAACGCTGTTTCAGAGACCATGACCACAATGGTTAGACTTACTTCATTCCAGTCGTATTTGACGCTCACCTTCCTAGGTGGAGACACCATACGTAAACCACATTCCCACGATGACTGGCGGCATCGGACATGATGATCTTGCAAGGTTCTACAAGGTCAGCACAATTTGGCCAACATCACAACTAAAACGCATCCTATAGTATCATTTCACAATGGTTAGCGAAGAAATCCAAATAACTGTCACTTCTTGACCAAAAGCTTAGTCACTCCCACCGATTTCGAACTTATCACAGTTTCCAGAACTAGTGAGATCCCGAGTCATCGGAACGGAAATTCTTCCACTGACCCCTTCAAAAGTCGGCTCTGATCGGATCGTAGATGAAATGATCTTCAAGTGTTCGCACACCTCGGTATACTTTGGAATTTTTTGACCCGTTTCCTATTACACTTCAATGTTGTAGGAGATCGATTAGTGCGTGCTCATATGAAATGTGATGATATACTCCCGACAACCGAACAGCTTTTTACTCGGAGTTCTTCCCACAGGCAAGCTGCTAGAGATCGCTATGGTCGGTATTATTGCATTCCGAGGGGACAAGTTGTTCTTTGAGTAGGCCTTCGTCGTTGTTTGGTTGTAATCGACGTTGAATATTGAATCTTGTCTCGCAGGCATTTGTAAGCATTATCGTCTGTCTCCCGCTGCCTTTGAAATCAAACTTGTTCAAGGTACTGGGATCAAGCCAGCATACTTGTTCAGCTTGGAATGCTTGACCCTACCAACCTTTCAATTGCTGGAGTAGAAATTGCACGAAAGGTTCTGGATCCTTTCGGTCAGCCAAGCAACACCCTCTTAAAGCGATGGAGTGGAAGTGAGGGTCTTTCGATCAGCTAATCCGAGTCTGAACGTTGTAGAGTAGAACACTAGACATATCATGCATTCCAAATTATTGACATGTGTTTGTGTGCAAGCTACCCTGTAGTCAGCCAAATATATCTGTAACAAATGCCCGCTCGGCGTGCGAAAGATCCACGACGATGCGGTGAGCCAGTGACTGCGGCAATACTAGTGTGCACTCTTGTATTTGTTTCCACCTTTTTAATACCCTCTTCTGTCCATCTTTGTCCGCCTTGTCTCTGGCAGCGATGGCGCATTCGATACCGCATAATCATACCAGACCAACTGGAAGTTATAATGACCCATTTGGTGATGGTGCATATGATGAACCATTCACTACGGGCAAACTCAACCATGATGACACCAAGACTTTCGTCACGTACACCAGCGGCGTCTCAGCAAGAGATCCGACTAGAACAAATCCACTGGCAGGACCAACGGAGGCGGAGTCCTTGGCGGCTGACTATTGTCAACGCAACACTTCCCCTTCATTGTTGGAGAGACCTGGTCGTCTTCCTACACCTTCCCCGCAAGACAGTACCTTACCCAATCCCAGCGATATCACGATGAATCCGTATCGCGATGACGACTCGTCTTCATCACTCCGACCTCCGTCCATCCTTGGAAAATCAGATGCGTTATTGGTTCATAACGCGGCAGACATGGGTCGGTCGTCAAGTTACCAGGACTTAGGTATGTAATCGATCAATGTGGTATAATCGTAGCTGAACTCATGGGTTGCGCAGAATACGCGGAACCCTCGGGAGACGACCCAAACTCCGTGTCAGAAAAGGGGACTACTTTCGGAGGCTTCCTAGGAACTGGAAAGTACCCTATGGAGCAGCGAATCGAGGATAAGAAAAGAGGGATTGGACGGCAGAAGCATCCTTTCGTTGGTGTGTCAACTCCCTATCAGAATGTACCTTTGCTGAAAGTCTTCAGTATATGCGCTCACCGTCGCCATGGTGGGTATTTTCATTAACGAACTGGTAGTAAACAGTCGGGCACAGGGGACTCCGGTGTCTTTCAAGGCTAGTCAGACTGTTTTATTCCACGAACTGTTCTTACCCTTTTCCAGCCTGTCGTCAATCCCATGCTAGGACCCTCTGAGAGCGCCCTGATCAATCTTGGCGCCCGCTTTCCCCCGTGCATGAAGTCTGTGCAGAATCTGTCGTCGTCTACTTTAATGCCATGTACGCAGTAAGTTTGGTTTGAGCTTCATATGCTGAATTTTTCGGATTCAAGGTCTCAATGACACGGCAAACCCACCAAACATTCTGTGCACTATCGAAGAAGTATGTGGCTTTGGAGGGTTCCAAGGAGGTGTCCCAAATCAATGGTTCCGGTAGGCAACACCTGTGGTTCTGAGAAGGACTATAACCAGGTATCCTAGGTTCATCACTGCCATATTTTTACATGCAGGCTTTATCCACATCATCTTGAACATGCTCGCACAGTTGACAATCTCTGCACAGGTAACCATTACGCCCCCTTACTCGGTGTCACTAAACTTCCATTAGATTGAGAGAGAGATGGGTTCCATGGGGTTTATTATTACTTATTTCGCTGCCGGAATCTTCGGGTATGTTTATCCAAGGGCTCATAGGCTTCAGAACGTGCTGAGGACCTTCAAGTAATGTTTTGGGTGGTAACTTCTCTCTTGTTGGTGCCCCGTCTATTGGTGCTAGCGGGGCGATATTCGGAACAGTAGCGGTGACTTGGGTTGACCTATTTGCTCACTGGAAGTATCACTATCGTCCCGGCCGCAAGGTACGTCGAATTAACAAATGCGCGTTGGAAAAGTTGAGACTAAATGCTCCTAGCTGGCTTGGATGACTGTGGAGCTCTTATTTGGTATTGCTCTTGGTTATGTTCCATGTAAGCACTTATATATGTCCCAGTCGAACCCTCAGTTGACTCACACGATATAAGACGTCGACAACTTCGGTTCGTGCACCATGCTGAAAATAAATCCTGATGTATTAATTCTTCGTTAGCTCATCTTGGAGGACTTTGCATGGGTCTCCTCGTTGGCACTACATTATATCCTGTCGTTAGTCCCTCGAAGCGGCACAAAAGCATCATGTGGGCATTCCGCCTTGCTGCCATTCCATTGGCCATCGTGCTCTTCGTGGTGCTCATCCGAAATTTTTATACTTCTGATCCAAACGCCGGTACGTGTGTGTGGGCCAAAGAAAGTGATCACTTGGAGCTTTAACATTTCACAGCATGTTCCGGTTGTCGATACTTATCTTGCATACCTACTTCTTCGAATAACTACTGCCAAGGAACTGGTAAGAAACAGCTTTGTCCTACTTTTCTTGCTCTAAATATTAAATGATAGGTTTCACCACTACGACTAGCGGAACAAGCATTTAGCTACGCTGGGACTCGTGTTTTGCAATGTCATGCGAACATTCCACTCGATACATAGTACATACCTGGTGGTTCTTTCATGGACTCGGACATTATTAATCTTTGAACAAATGGCACAGTCAACGACTTGATGTTACTATCGAAGTGATACTACTGGTAGTAATACTTCAACATTGCTTCTCTTTCACTCTTGGGAGTATGTGCCCATCACCAGGCCAGGAACCCAGTGCCCGGCGTTTAGCCGTTTTCTCATCGTATCGTAATTCGTCTGACAGCGGTGCTTAAAACGACGCACTTCACAGCTCTGTTACTCTGGAGCCCCATGACTACAAAAAGAACGATCTCTCTCGACCCATCATGGTACCATCATTTTGCATTGGCGGCTGTGGTATGTGCGATTATAGCTGGACTGCTGCGATTCGTCCTCTTCGGTGTGTCATTTAGCACTGTTATACCTTCCGTGCTCACGGATGGCCTATCCAGACCAATATGATCCAATGCATTGCAACGCGTTGTTGTCGGCGGGGGGCTGGCTGGACAGCGCACATCGTAATTGGCAGCCAAAGGGCAAGTCTTTTGCAATACCTGACTCGAAGAAATTAAGGTCGCATGACAGGATGTATGCTCTATTCATACCAACCTAGAGATGCCTCTCAATGCCTTTCGTCGAGTCGAGTCGTCTTCGTCGGTGACTCAGTGACACGAGCGCTCTTCTTTCAGTTTATACATATCGTTGACCCTACCCTTCCCAAAGAGCTTCCGGATGATGGCGCAAGACATTCCGACCATTCCTTCGTTTCTGAATTCCAAACAAAACTCGATTTTATTTGGGACCCATTCCTAAATACGACATCTACACTTGCGCTGATAAACCCGCCAAGGCAATACTCCATCGACGGACAGTCTGGACGACCCGCCCTACTTGTCCTCGGTTCAGGGTTCTGGTACCTTAGGTATGCCGACACATCAGGTGGACTCTCAGCCTGGGAGGCCAACATAGAAGCACACATTGAAGCAATAAATGGAGCTCGCAACAAACCAGCAGATGAAGTGGTCTTTCTCCCGGTAGAAGAGATCGTCCCTTCAAAGTTATCATCCGAACGACTCAATACCATGCATTCCTCCGACATAGATGCAATGAATTCCGACCTCTACCACCGCATCAAGCCATCAACCAACAGCTCTTGGTCACAGCTCTTAGGATCTGCTTTCTCTGGGCGGATTTCACTTCCATCGGTGTTTAATAAAATGTTAGATGACTCGCAAACCCAAGATGGTCTACACTTCGCCGAAGCCACCGTCAAGGCTCAAGCAAATATCCTGCTAAACCTCAGATGCAATGACGAATGGCCTCAGACGTTTCCGATGGATAAGACCTGTTGCCGAACGTATCCCTGGCCAGGACCAGTGCAGTCAGTTGTGCTCGCCAGCCTGCTGCTGTATACTTGCACTTTCCTGTATCGTTCCCGTGAGCAGCGCTCTGTCAAGCTCGTCTCTACGCCGTCTGACATCAATATAGATACCAAAACATGGGTTGTGAACAAAGAACACCTTCCAGCGATGATCTTCAGTGCTTCTATAAGCATGATTTATCTTGCGGACCGGACAGGATTGTGGCTCAAAGAACAAAAGCAGTTCAACCCGTGGGCATATGGTTTCTCATGTTTGGCTTTTCTTGCGGCTGGTTTGGTGGTAGTTAGAAGAGCTGACAAAGACCTGGGGTTTCTCAACCGCGACCAGACCGACGAATGGAAGGGGTGGATGCAGAGTACGTCGATTCATTTTTTCCACCAACATGGCCCTGAGAGGATTGTTCCAGTTGCAATTCTTATATACCATTATCTGGGTGCTTCCAAAATATCTGGCATCTATAACCCCATCCGAGTTCTTGTCGCAGCCTATCTTTTCATGAGCGGTTATGGTCACACAACGTTCTATCTAAAGAAGGCGAACTTTGATTACCTTCGTGTTTTTCGGGTATGCCTGATTTCTGGTATTGAAGTTTGTGCTCATCTCTATGTCTTGCAGATATTGGTGCGGCTGAATCTCCTAACGCTTACGCTTGCCTACACGATGAACACGAACTATCTCTCGTATTATTTTGCTCCCTTGGTCTCCATGTGGTTCCTGATCATTTATCTGACGCTGTGGATTGGATCACAACTCAACGACAACACACCATTCCTCGTCGCCAAGATATTCTTATCAATGGGTACATTTGCGGCGTTCATGAAGCAGACGTGGCTCCTGGAGAGACTCTTTGAAATCCTGGAACGTGTTTTCTTCATCCGTTGGTCCGCACACGAATGGACCTTCCGAGTATCGCTTGATCAATACATCGTATACTGTGGCATGTTTGCCGCACTTGTTGTCATCAAGATTCGCGACAATCATCTTACCGAGCACACCGTCTGGCCCATATTTATACGCGCATCCATCGGAATGTCTGGGGTGGTCCTCGTGTGGTTCATGCGCTTCGAACTTCTGCAAGAGAGCAAGTTCGCGTACAACGCTTGGCATCCATATATCTCATTCCTCCCCATCCTCGCCTTCGTCACCCTCCGCAATGCCACCCCCCTCTTACGGTCGTGTTCATCTCGTGTTTTTGTATTCATTGGCAAGTGTTCGCTCGAGACATTTATTATCCAGTATCATCTGTGGCTTGCGGCGGACACCAGGGGTATTCTTCTGCTTATTCCCGGGACAAAATGGCGCGCTCTCAACTTCGTTCTATCCACGATTGTATTCATCTACGTATCCCACCAAGTAGCATGGGCTACTGGAGAGATCACAGGTTGGATATGTGGCGAGGAGAAGAACACGCTGCCTACGACTCGCGACGCGCCAGGTACCGAAGTATTGGATACTACCAATCCTCACTCCGAAACAGTACCCTTGGCCATAGGAGGCAATATCACTGAACCCGAAATACCACAGCGCCATCCACAGCGATGGGTAGACCGACTGGCAGAAGGAACTGGCCCTCGCCAGTCATCTAGTTTTTTCAAGTCTTGGTCCGGAGCGCCATTATGGCGGCTCGATGCAAAGGGGAAGATTATGGTATGGGCTGGTCTGATGTGGTTGGCAAATGCACTCTGGACAAACCCTTAGAGACATTAAGAAGACTACATGATATACTAAGCAACATTACTAGCACTGAGGCTACCGATAAGTAGTGTCACCGAATCTGCAGAAACATTAGTACATATTACATGAAATTGCGGGTGGAATCAGTATTAGCATGGATGCTCATCAACACTCGTCCTTTAGACAAGGTCAGGGCTTGACTTCTATTTGTTACATCATGTGGGGCCGAAGAGAAGAGGCACTCACGACGTAACCAAAGAGAGCTGAAGAGGACGGGGTCGTTAGCATGAATCAAAACAAACGAACATAGAAGAAAGCTCGGAAATTTGGGTATATGATAAAAACTCATAAGCCGACAAAGGCTTCAAAGTAGCGATTCAAGGTGTTCGTCATTGCAATGATGGCTGAGAATAGGACTCACCTCGAGGACAGAAAAGCAGATGAAGAAACAAACGGGCAACATTGAGCTGTTTTGTTTGAGCACGTGATGTGTACTCAGGGCAGGCCATTCCAGCTCGAGGGCGCCTTGAGGCTTGTATGCTGACCAGTCGACCATCCACTTCCTTGCCACTGTCCCCCACCATGGCGAACATCGTCCATCCACCACTCAATTTTCTTCATGAGCCAACTCACCTATCTACCCCTCGCTTTGGGTTCGGCTTTGGGCTGTCCGGAAATTCACCGACAGGGACAAGCAAGCAGTCCGTCTACACCCCTGGTCACACACAACCATCTGCCTTCCAGCAGCTCACCTCACACATCAATCTACCACCCGCCGCTCATCGCGTTCAGAAACGCCGCCACGAGTCGGAGGACGATGCCGAATCCAGTCGTCATGTCGGAAGGGACGTTGCAATGGACCGAAGCCCTACCCCAGAACGTCCGAAGAGAGCCGCTCCTAAGCGTGCCAAGGTCACCTCGCAAGATGACGAATCCAAGGATCAACAATCTTCAAGAGCAAGTAAAAATTTAGATAGCGACGTTGACGTTGGTGTCTTGCTGGGTATGAGCTGTTCTACCCGGCCCTACAGTTCAGTCTCTGACAAGCCATTGGATAGCGAGCCTTCCACCCCAGGCTCTTTTGCCTCTCCTGAATTCTTTGATAAACATGCAACCTTCACTTAAATCACTCATATTACCCCTTATACCCCGCCCAACGTTGGACACAGCCATACAGGCATTAGAACAATCTGCGAGGAAACTGCGGGATGCTTATCCTTATTCAAACACACCTGCTTTCTCCTCTGTTTCTGCCACGACTTCTCTCGGGTTTGGGTTCGGATTTAACTCTCAACGGTCTGGTTTTGGATCAAACATGGATGATGACCAAAGGAATAGTGGGGCAAATGATGGCAGTGGAATGCGAGAGTCCTACATCCTCTCTCGACTCCGGCCTCATATCCATGAATTTGTGTCCGCATGCATGTCCTATGTCCCTTATTTTTCCTACGTGTCTTGCACGCAGGCGACCTCGCAACATCAACTTGATTCGTGGCCGCGCGGTCACTCAGCTGTCCTGCAATCGCACCATAAAGACAAATCACACCCATCGGAAACTTTTGTATTTCTCTCCGCCCTTACTACACACATAACTTGTCAGCCCCCACTCACGCAAGCTTCGCTCGCCCCGCTTTTACTGCCACGGCTGTCGAAAGAATGGGTGGCATGGGTGGACCGACTAGACCAAATGGTCAATCGAGAAGGGGGCATGTTTGGTGGTGAGACGGTGAGGAGTTGGGAGAAGACACTGGACGAATTTGCCGAGGCGAGAGGGCCAGAGGGTTGGAGGGTGATGAGGGAGGTGAGAGATCGATGGGTTGCGAAGGTGGGGTGGCTCGTGGGACGGAATGTGTTACACCCGATGGAGGAGGAGGCTTGAAGGCATTGTTTACCTGCTTGTGTTCATGACCTGTACAATATCATCCATCTTTTAACTGACTGTGGCGGTGCACTGTCTCAAGTTGGTCCCGCACCACGCTCATGTATGCCTCATCATGCTCCTTCGCCACTCTCTTCCATCCTTCAAGCAGCGGCTGCTCAGGCCTGGTCTCGTCGTGCACATCTCAATTACACGACATCCTCTCTCATTCGTGGTCCTCCAACCATCCACGCACAGGATCACTCCACTGCCGACGACCACACCAAGTTTACTGCGAGCAACCAAAATGGCCTTGCTGTCTACCCGCAGCATTCCTCCTCGGCTTTCGGTAATCCAGAAATTCACGTCAAGCGTCGCACACCTGTCAGTGTTCATCCATTTAACTGCACGGGCAAAATTGCTGCGAATCCCGCTTCAAAGAAGGCTCGAATATCCGAACAAGTCGGTGCTCGCCCGATCAAACTAAAAGCGCTTTCAGTGAACGATTTTGACCGACGAGACCCAGGACGTGTCGGGGATATCATCTGGTCAGACCCACCCGTAGATGCGGGGACGCCAGTCGGCATTCCTACCGAAACGTTGCCAATCCCCACAATGCCATTTCCCACCTCCCCCCAAGCTCTATACCGGAATCTCCTCTTCATCACGTCCAATCCGCCATTTTCCATCTGTGGAGCCATCGACTATTATTTTGACTGGCCCAAAGCATTGCACTCCACCAGATCGTTCAATCTCCTCATCAGTCTTGCTCTGCGAAATGCTTCCTTCGCATCAGTCGGCCACCTATTTAGTGCCATGCGAGCAGAGTCTATCCCCGCAAACATGGAAACATGGAAATTGCATGTCAGGTGGTTCGTTAGGACTGGCAAATGGAATGACGCTTGGAAACGTGTCTTGGAAATCACGGGGAAACAGAACGTGACCACGAAATTGCCCGACAACCCCATTCCTCTCCCCTTGTGGCTGGAGCTCTTTGGCTCGCAGAAGCGCGGTGCGCTGCGACATTGGGTTATCACTGACCGGAAACCTAACATGGGGACTGGTTCGGCGGCTGACCTGGGTCTTACTCCAGAGGTTGTTTGGGGAGCTGGCTCTAATACGAGCTCGGATGCTGGCTACGACGCTTACTTGGAAGATCGCCAGAAATCTTGTTTGGACGCTGGTGTGGAGAATGCTGAAAATCCAACACCGCTCCTTCGAAAGCGACTTCTGCCTCGCCCATGCCAGAGGCCTTACGGCGTCGAATTGTCGCAATACCGAGCGCTCATGCAAGTTTCGCCTCTGCTTGCTTCTTCCGACTATGTTCAGATCCTACCCAGAACCATTATCATTATCACGCGAACAATGCACGAGGTAGGGCAGAGAAACTTGGCACTCTCCACCGCCCTGTCGTACATGAAATCCCTTCCTCCCCGACTCAGACGGTGCGATCGGCGCAGAGTCCTCGATCTCGTTAATTTTCATCTTTCTACGGCCACTCGGCACAGAAAACCAGGTCTGAAACAGCACTTTACCCAGCGTCGTATTCTTCAGAAATTCTTGCATGCTCGCCCGGATTTGACTCCTTCGTCCACAACCTTGTTTCTACTTCTCGGACCCTTGCGCAGCTGCCGCCGCAGTGGTACTCTTGCTATGCAGTGCTTGCGTCTCTTTGAGAAGAGGTGGGGTCCACGCGTTCAATCCAGGTCAGTCCGACGACGTGTCGCAAGTCTTGCGTTCAAAGAAGGCCGCCTTGACGTTGTCGAGGCCATGATAAGGTTGGAGTGGCGTTGCAGAGTTTCTGATATAACATTCCCTCGGACTGTCTACACATCAAGACGAAGACCTTGGCGGACTTTATTTAGTCGACGAGGAGCTGAGAATCGGAGGTGGCATTTAATAGAGGAGAAGTATCGACGGCGGTTAATGTTGTGGTCTGAATCATAAACTGCATAGTGGGCCGCGGATTTACCTACTCTCGGTAGCTAGTTTGTTCAGTGGAGAACTAGTGAATTTTCAGCGATCGCATATACCACTCTCCTAGATGGTGCTATTAGAAAACCGTACCCTCGATTAATGTTCGCATTACCGACAGCTACAGGGGCAGGGAACTACGAGTACATTATAACACAAGATGCTTCATGCTATAGGAATGCCATACAACAGAACATGACGGACGGAAGAAGTTCAGGGACAAGATCAAAAGAATTTCCTAGGAACGAAATCACAGGTAACACCTCGAGAAGGTGCTTGGAGGAAGACAGGACGGCCAGTTGCCCAATGAGATCACCGACTCCCACTCCGCCGCGACCGTGCGGTATAAATCAAGCGCTGCTCGTGCATTCTCAACCTAAGAAGAGGTGGGGCTGTTGAGTAATTCTGCCACAGTACATGCAATAACAGTTCTGGCCAGACGGATTATGAACGGACGTACGGGATGTATGTGACCATCTTGACAGCGACGACACATAAGGTGCCACATAAGTGTTTGCAGGCCAATCGCCTGATTGGGGGAACGCAGAGCATTTCTGAAGGGTTGATACAACGCGACGTCGCGCGTGGCAACGGCGGGATGTGGGATACCCAACACTATCCCCGATGACCATGTAATGAGCTTGACCGCCAGAATAACAAAAAGTGCGTGCACTCTACCCGAAAGGTCATGCCATAGGCTGTGCCCGACAATTACTTTACCCTTGATGAGGTCTGCAACGTGCTGTTGAACCCTATCAAATAAAGGTGTATCGGCTACGTCAGTAGAAAATAGATATCAAAATTTCCAGTAACGGAGTAGATAGTAGATATCGACTCACGAGCTAGTAGATGGCAGGCTTCTATTCCGGTTGTAGTGGTTCGGTAATCGCTAACCTGCATAGTCGGGGCAACAAAAGTATCTAGCATCACATTACCCCTAAAGTCGACAATAGACACACGACTTGAAATGAGACCGGTGAGATGACAGCGCAGGAGACGGAAGGACAGTGACACATACGCGAGCATCGCGGTGGTCCCGCCTGGTCCCACTCCTACATTGCTGCAGGACAGCGCGAGGATTTGGTCATTACTAGGGATAGGGTATTTGGCCTCCATCTCGAAAAACCAACAGATGACCCTGACTTACTCTGGGTACCAGGTAGATATATGTGCGGTGGATACGTTCCGAGCAGTTTTGACAGGGAGTATACCCCAAAGGCTTTCTTTCGTTCTCGGATAGATGAAACCGATAAGCTCCAACGATCCTTCGTTCTAAATCTCGAGTGGAACGCACCGTTCATCGGTCTAGACAGAGCAACATCCGTTTGGGTGGTAGGGCCCTCACGTAACGAGTGCACGATCGGTCCTGTGACCGCCCGACACGACCTGGACAGGAACGGTGAAGAGCTAAACCAAGGTAGAATGTGTCAACATGATGGCCGCCAATCCACCACTATAAACAAAAGTGATGTCAAAAAAGTCCCTGAAACTTCATCCCAACTGGAAGACCGGCGGGAGAAGAGAGATGTAAACTTACAGAACCATCTGGAGATCTGACTCAGAGCATGTCGAAGCCTCGACCAACCTTTGCCACTTTCACCCACCAAGTAGTGAGGTTAAATAGCTTCCATAATAATCCTCCAGGGGGTAATTGCCTCGGGTTCTCGGTGACTTCTAGAGATCTCGAAACATTTTGATGCGCTGGAGTTACCCTTCAACAGGGAGGCCTCTGCCCTGCTAGGGTTCGTCAAGATTGTGCGATTCCCAAGCTGGGGGAGAACAGGCATGACAGCGATTATCGACAGCCTACGAAAACTCATGCGCGATACTCGGCCCATAGCCGTAGTCAGGCTCTGATGCAAGGGGATCAAGAAAATCCAAAGTATCTGTTAACGACTCCATCACTGTAACCATCACTACGGCGATGCTTCTGAGCATAATAAATCTTACTGATACAAAAAGTCTGGAGGAAGCTCAGGTCAACTTTTGGAAGAGCCTTGCAGGAAAATGTTCGGAACTTGCCGGCGCCTACTAGTATTGGCGATTGCATGGAACCGAGGAGTATCTGCAACCTCTAATTCCCCTGCCTTCGTTGCAACATCAAAACCTGTCTCAGTTGCACTGCCAGCAATAGGGTGCATATTTTGTGGTCGCCAAGAGCGGCATTCTGACCTACATTTTTGAGGATTAGGACACATCTGTAACGGTATTCTCGATAGCACTTTTGATCCTGTCCGTTGAGGTGCAGTTTGAATCTGTCCATTGTGCGCTGTTTATCTCCAGAACGTATCTCGTATATCATGCGAAATGGGCATATGCTTCCTAGGTAATCGTGTATACCCCCCGGGCTTCTAGTGTGACTGTCAAAAGATGCTGGCGTTCTACGACCAGAAATGGTTCGATAGAGTTGCTCAAATTACAGCTTACCAGAACTTTACATTTGGTCCTCCCAGTTGCTCAACACAGTAATTGTCTTTGATCTATATAAGTTGTGACCTTTAAAAAAATCTGAGATGAGTCGAATACCCGTTGAATCTCTGGCAGTAACTTTGACAGCATGCCCTGGACGCACAATTTCAGTTGTGATATCGGATAGAAAGTTACCTCACCGTTGATCCGGAGGGCCTGATTGAAGACCACAGGATTGGGCACAAGCACCGAGCAAGGCTGTGATCTGAATGAATGTCAGCGCTCTTTAACATCTCAGTTACACGAGGGAGTCGATACGCACAAACATGGGTTATGTGCCACTCCGATGGCAAAACCCCCAATCGGGAACAGTACCCCATATCTTGCTGAGGTATCACTAGGCTCCGGTAGGATATGCAGGTACGGTTCACACGACAAAAGTGGATTGCGACTGCAATGGAAGAATTTCTTGTTCAGTCAGTGGTATGGCGCAATACGATTATTTGCCCCAATCACGACCTTCCGCCCAATACACTCGACTTGGGGCTCCCTCCATGAACGTGAAGTGTGTCCAGATACGTTTTCGTTCAAAGAGTGCGCCACGAATGCTGCGGAGGAAGGGAGCGATCCCTGAGTCGGATCAAAGCCAGAAGTTATGGCGAGCGAAGCAATGGATAAATGCGTTTTCGTTTGCCTCGGGGCGGGGGAAATGAGGGTGCAGCTTTACGTCTAAGACGACTCATCTCGCAAAACGAGACGTGAGGGACACGGCCCTTGTAATATCACCTAGGAAAAATGGGAGTGATCAAGATACCAAACGTAAACTGTATCGTTGGAGGCCACACTGCCTGACGAAGACAAGATCGCAGTGCGATGCTAACAGAGACCGCAAAAAAGAAAAAGCGAGATCTGACGTCAAAGTCGCGTTCCCAGGAGTAGTGTTGCATTCAATCTACGTGAATTGTTCCTAATTGGATCCCCTTTTTGGACTTGCACTGCTAGGACGATATAGTTCTATCAGTATTCGGCTGGACGCAAAACGACGACTGGTAAGAAATACTTGACCGTCGTGCACGCTCGGCGCCTGATAGTGCCCGATAGGGTTGGGTGTGCAGGTATCACTGAATTCCGAACCTTTCGCTGCGCACACAACGTGGTCATGTCCAACGAACACCGAGAGAAACCCCAAACCTCCCCGAGGACTCTTGGCACTGACCAACAAGAGAAACAGTGTCGAATTTGCTACGATGGCGACGAGTCAGACCCGTCCTTGGGAAGGCTGTTCAAACCATGTCTCTGTGCAGGTTCCATCAGCGTAAGCAGGCTCGGCCAAGCTGCCAGGCAGCTGCATTGCTAATTACGCGCGCGCGCGCAAGTACGTTCACGTCAAATGTCTGCAGAAATGGAGATTGTCATCTCATTCTAACAACGCATTTTGGCGTTGCCCTCAATGCCAATTTCATTACCGCTTCGCTCGAACCAAGGCGTACGGTTTGGGGACAAATCCAGGCAGGTGCCATTGCCCTAGTCCATCGATCAACTGCATGCTCATATCGATCCTCAGTTGTCGTCGGCTTCTTGTCGGCTTTTTTCTTTGTCCTTTTGGTCATGTTTTCGTCATACGTCACAAGCTATTTCCTCGCCTCAATAGAGGAGCAGTCCATGTTCGGGACGACATACTTTTTTGTTTCCCCGATTGACGTCGCCCAAGATTTAGTCCGGGCAGCTGTTCGAATTCTCCGTGACCAAGACATCCTGCCCCTAGAGCTCGAGGTTCCTCAATCGCTCAAAGCACCCATTCCGACCCGTCTCCCTGAACCTCCTGGCCTACTTGGTCGTTTCATCCGCAGGTTCCTGTTGGGCCTACCCATGGTAGGGGTAGGGTCACTCATCCACATGATCCTGACCCTGCCCTTCATGGGGCCACTGCAGTGGATCGCCCGGTGGAGAGGGAACAGGACCAGAAGAGGGAGTGACAGGGACCTAGCTGCCGCAGTGATCGCCATCTTCATTGTTATTGGGGCCGCAAGGTTAGCAATGAGACTGCCAAGCTCCTCAGCAGATGGCTCATGTTGCTTTCAGAGCCTTATACAAGGTTTATGGCTATACCCGGAAGTGGGCGGAGCGGTTTCTGATGTGGGCTGAAGATTCAATACTCGAAGTCAATTGAGACACATCCATATTTCTTGCGATCCGAGATCAAGTACACGTAGATAGCCAACGGACAATGTAAGTACAATCATATCCGTTCACCAATTTCGCCGCAATTGGCGTTTGATGCCTTCGTACATGACCCTTGTCTCGGTGTTGCTCGAGTCCAGCTCGGCAAGATATTGCCCGACGGCTATGTCTATCCGTCCAGCAGGCAACTCCGCGCGTGCAGTTGATGATTGTGGCCGTTTGGCCTCTTCTAGCCAATCACCGAGCAGGATAGCAATGTCTGCGGATATTGCCTGAACACTGGCCTGATGGTTGAAGGGTGGGACCTAGCATACAATCTCCTCAGCAACCTATCACATGCGATGGTTGTGGAAACCTACATGTGATTCGTACATGTCATGCAAAACATCCCATATCTCTGCGTGTGGCACGCCACATTGCACCAAAATTCGAGGAGTCCAACCTTTTGGAAGTTGTGCCTTGTTCCGCAACGAGAAAGAGATAAGCAGCGTCGCAATATATCCTAGATAACAAGCGTCTATCAAGTCCCTTTGGGAGGCGGGAATAATTGACTTACGCAGCGGAAATGCACTCTCGGAGGGGTAGAAACGCTTTCCTAGCGGAACAACGCTCGCCATGATATGGTCTGCGTGCGTCTGCGCATCTGCGTCCTTTTCCAAAGCTGAACAAGGCGTTAATCGTGCGAGTTCGACGAACGATGTTTCCCTACCATCTTCGAATATCCGGTCCCAAATGGGTCGAACAATGTGTTCATCCCGGTGTTCTGACACGTGAAGAACGAGGAGTTTCATGACTGGTAGGTCGAAAGGCTCTGCATAAAATTGGTAAAGCTTAACGGGTTGCGGTCAGACAGGAGCAAACTGGGAAATTTAGGTGGCACACCTCAGACATGGTGAATAACCTCTGGTTTAATTGTCTGATCCTGTGGCCTTCCTCGCCAGGGTTGCCCGCATGAGGGAGAAGTGCATTATACACCTCGAGCTGTACCTGAGCCACATCAAGCTTTTCTTCGAGGTCTGTGAGGAATGCGATGGCAGTCTCATGCCTGCCACTCGCGGTGACTGGATGAGACTTGGCGTTTCCAACGGCAAGGGTGAAATACTCGATCCGCGTGCTCAAGTCCAAGTCAATGCTGAGAATAATTTGCATCAGTGGGATTCAGCGAGAGTCCTTTTGACGTACTCCGTAGACTCTGCCAAAACAGCAAGCACTTCGGCGGCACGCAGTGGCTGGCCATCTTTGACGTAAAACTGCCACAACAGCTGATACTTTGGGAGGGTGACAGGCTCCCGCCGAAGGTGGGCTTCAAGGTATTGGGGTCGCAACTTCACGCCTGTCAGCATTCAATAGTTCAAGGAGAGTGAAACACGCATACAGCCAATAGCTCATCAGCCAGCCCTCTGCCAATCAACCAGTCATACAACGTCGAATGGAACATCTCATCATCACTGGAAAATGCGAGCGTATACGCGTGGTTTCGGATCGTATCAAGGTCCTCGGCGGGTGTCTGAGCACGGGAGGCTTTTTCCTCAAACGAGTCGAGAGAACGGAGGACGAGCTGATAGCAGTCGGTACGTTTTTTGAAAAATTTCACGCGATCGTCGTTAGATGGGCACCCCGACAGCCAATACTCGAGCCCAACGTTGTCGGGATCGACTGCTTGTGCGCAACTCAGAGGGAGCTCAATGGCGCCTGACGGTGCATGAGTTGGCGCGGAGTGAGTTGCACATGTGCGCTCACGGACCTTTTGCATAACTCAGCTCTCGATATTCATCGCATACCTCACGGATCTTTTCGAATTCCAATATCCGTGCCCCTTTCGTGAACAATCTAGCAAATATTTGAATGAGGAAGTGACGGGGGTGTAGAGGGAGTGATTACCTCAGTGACTCTCCTAACCAGTTCTGTCGTTCAGGAGGGTTTCGTGATTCGACTGCCTTGCGGACGTTTTCTCGGGCCTATATCAGGACGGTCAATTGGGGCGCTAGCCTTGAGGAAATCCACATGCTTTGTACAACATAACGTCATCGGTACTGCAGAAAGAGCCGCATCTTTGCTGTAAAACTTCGCTGATGGTGTCCACCTAATTACGACATCGTCAACATGACTCAATGGGTGCAGACAACCAAACGTACGCTGATCTGCTGACCAATCTGCTGGTCGATCACAACGTTAACCAATGCACGCGACGCGTTTATTCCATTCTGAGTGGTGATCAGTTCCTCATAGGTCATCGCAATCACCAGTTTCTGAGTCTCGGCGTCGCATCTCATTCCGTGTCAAGCCGGGTATACGACAATCAAGAGGGGATGCTCACTGGGCTATCAGTTCGCCTAATCGATAGTCACTCAGTAAGAGCACGAAAGATATCGCTTCGATCGTTCTCGTGAGAAGAGCTTGAAGTTGGGCCACTGAACTTTGTTCGGCCTGGAAACAAATGTTAGAATATCGCGACTGAAACTGAGAAACCAAGATGAACCTTCCATGCTTCTTGTTCGTGACCCACCGTGTTGCGTGATGCAGCAGGATCACCCGGTGTAGAGTGGAAAAGGTGAGGATTCTTGTCCAAAAACTCCTTGAGGGCATACAAGTTCTTTTGGACGGTAACGAGCAGGTTATCATCCACGTTCAACTCTTGAAGACCGAAAGCACTACGCAGCGAACACGAATAGGCACGTCATGGAGAAGAAAGGAATTGAAATACGCACCCGGGCTTAGTTATCTTGTCCTTCCAAAGCGGCCGGATGAGGCGCGCAAAGTACATGGCAAATCCCTCTCTGCGACCGCTGAATATGGCACTTCCAGAGCTTTCGCCTACAAATGGGAGCTGGTCAGGCGGCTAGGAGGAAGGCGAAAGAGGAACTTACTCGTGCCATATGTCACCCTCTCCGTCCAGATCGGACGTTCGCCAAAGTCATAGAACGCCTGCTTTGCAATGTTCGCGACATCAGGACTCACAGTACACAGTATGCCAGGCATCGAGTGATCGCCAGTATCCATAAATGTGTTTCCACAGGCGAGTCCGAGAAGCATGGCACATGTTTGGTCTCTTCCAAAGCTGCAATGCGGAACATCGGTATGGCCTTGTCAAGGTCGACGGATGAGCACTTGCCTGTCTCTAAACTCGATGATTGGCTGAACTGCGCCTTCAGACTGTGCCTCCTCGATAACGGCTCTTAGATAATCCAATGCTCTCCGCTTTACAAGAAACGTGAGCCCGACGTTGGTGAGAATCATGAATTGTCGAGGTGGCTCCGAGAACTGCAACGCCAATTCGTTGGTGACGGCGGGTGATGGTGCAGTGGACGGCGGCAACGATGGTCGTGGCACGCTGGCCATTGCCCAAGTTCGTCCGGGAATCGCCAATAGGGTAGCATACTCTGTCAGTGGTGGGCGTTGGTTCCCACCCGTTGCATACGGGGAGGCTGCATATGTGGTTGGCTGGGGGGTTGCGACGTACTGCTGAGCAGATGTGGACACCTGGCCGAGGGTGCCTATGCGGGTCAGATCAGGAGACGTACAGAGTAAGAAGTCAGTGCCATCCGTATCACTTGGCTGGGCTGAAATGGTGAGACCATCCTGATAGCAAGAGTTTTCCAGCCCAGAAACGATGAACGGGCGAGATGGTGGAGGTGGTGGGGCCACACGAGCAGTGCTGTAAGAGGCGGATGGGGCGCGGTTTGACGGGCGAGCCAATTCGTCGGGGTGGAAGAGATTTTGGGGAGGGAGGCGCACATGTATGAGCTGGAGAGAGCGTAGAGCACCGGGTGGATTTGTAGTTGGGGCGTACGAAAAGCTGGGGGAGGCTGGGGAGAAATAGAGACGCACACCGTTCATGGTGATGGCTACGAGCTGCACGCCGACACGAGATTCAGCGGGGTCAACAACATGCAATGCGATGATCTGAAAGTTGGACGGGTTTATTGCCGGGGAGGCGGGGGCTTTTTCTTGAGCAGATTTGTAGATGTTGGCGAGGGTCTGTACGTGTTGAACTGCTTTTTCTGAAGGGAGGTGATATAGAGAAATGACGTTCTTGGCGGAAAGGGTGTACAAGCAATTGCGTTTGTGGTCGGAGACGACGGAGACGATGCGGTCTACAAGGAAGATGAAGGTGAGAGACAAGGAAATGAAGGGAGGACTGACCGTCTGGTTTTGGGGAAGAGAAACGAGGGAAGAGACTCTGAACTGCGCCGACAGAGTGGTTGATGAGGTGAACTCTCTTTCCGAACCAGGACTCTGATTGCTGGTAATGTAGCTCGTAGAGACAGCCGTCCTGAGAGCCAGCCATGAAGATGCGACCCCGAGGAGTGCCGACGACGGAGGACATTTCTACGTCTGTTGAGACGGACATGTCTGTGGCATACATCCTGATGTCTTTGCGGTTCGTTTGAGGGAGAGGCGAAGTCGACAGGCCGATGAGGAGGACGGAGACGGGTGTGCACAATACCATGACGGAGGATATTTCGTCGACGAACACGGCGGGCTTTGGATTGACGACGGCGACATGGGTAATGACGTCTGGCTGGTCTGCAAAGGAGGTGATGTCCTGGCTGTGGGGAGGTGAGGAGGGGAAGTGGAGGGAGGAGAGGAACGGACCCATGGATGTAGTCCCAGAGAAAGAGCTTGTGGTCGATGGAGATCCATACGCGCTCTATCTCTGGGATGAGGCCCATGTGGGAGGTGACGCTGGTGGCTGAAGGATGGATGAGCGGGGAGGGAAGAGCGAGGGAAGAGACGCACTGTTGTAGTACTGAAAGAGGGCATCGGGTATGCCGACGAGTCTGCGCTTCTGAAAGGGGACGCGATAGTCGTCGGGGAATACGCTGTAGGAAGCGGAGGAAGGAGGACCTGCGGCTGGAAGGAGGTGAGCGGGGGGTACAAGGAGAAGGAGAATACGAACGGGGGAGGAGGTCAGCGACGTCGGGGATGGACTGGACGTCTTTGAGAAAGTGGTCGTGGAGGACGCGGGCGGCGGCGTGTATGGCGGGGAGGTCGACG
>JBBPSC010000053.1:0-41685 GCA_038093395.1 Baorangia bicolor
TCTGGGCAGCGGCTGAGGTGAGTTACTTTTTACTTAGTTTTTATCTCTAGCTAATGTCTGTAGTTTGGGCAACTCCTGCCCTCTTTCTAGGTGAATATAGTCGTTTCCACCCATCTGGGCAGCAGCTGAGTTTGGGCAACTCCTGCCCTTTTTCTAGATTCTGTCAGTTAGTACTAAAACCTGATTCCCTATGACTAAGCATGGTTCCCATGCAATTATGTGTAAAAAGACTGGTTACAACCAGCTGCTTGAATAAAATACCATTTACATAAAATCCAGTTTTTTTTTAGTTTTAGTCCTATTATACCTTATTTAGGTGATTACTAAGATTGGCCTTGGTCCACCTTCCTCCAAAAAATGCAAAAACCAGAATTTTATTCACTAAGTACAATAACATCCATCATGATTAGACTTAGTATGTATGTACATGTGAAGGAATGTATTTGAACCCTGGTAATGCATAGACATGCTCCAATTGGCAATATACCAGTGGTGACATGCACCTCAGCAACTTCTGAAAATGGACCCAGTATTAATGTTCTATTATATACAAAAGCTAGGGCCTGAGTGAACCCCAAGCCAGGCCCTAGGCCCTCTGAAGCCCTATATGTGGGCCTGGCCTGGCCTAAATAGGGCCTCAGGCCAGGCCCATGCCAACACTGGCAGCAGGATTTGAATTTGTGCCCTTGTAGAGGAACAGATTTCTACTCTGTTTCATAACCACCCAGCTATGGCACCTTACAGTGGCAAAATGCATGTAACTGGGAACCACCACAAAAAGTGATTTACTAATAGTAAGTTGAGCTGAGAACTTGGAAATTGTGGACCAGAAAATTGGAAAAATAGTAACAAAAATCTATTGGCACTGGTAGGATTTGAACCTGTAGAGGAACAGATTTCTAGTCTGTTCCATAACCACTTGGATAGGACATCATGTGATAATATAAACATAATGTCTATACACATGAGGGGCTAAGAACTTGGAAGTTGTGATATTTGGGGAAGTGACAACAAAAATTTACTAGCACCAGCAGGATTTGAATCTATGCCATAAAGGAACAGATTTCTAGTCTGTTCCATAACTATTTGGCTATGACATCTTGTATTGACAAAGCATGTAATCACAGACATCACAGTTGACTCAAACACCACATGATAACTTTGCAAACAAGGTATCCAGGCATAGGATGGATAACAACTTGGACCTAGAAATTTGAAAAAGTGATAACAAATTTTATTAGCACTAACAGGGTTTGACTATGCCCTTGTCAAGGAATAGATTTCTAGTCTGTTCCATAACCACTTGGCCATGGCACCTTACAGTGGTAAAATGCATGTGACTAGTAACTACCATATAATAATACAAATTAGTTCAGGCCAAAAATCTTAGAAATTGTGGGCCTGGAAAATTGGGAAAATAGTAAGAAAATATATCAGCACCTAGGATTTGAACTTGTTGTTGTGAACCATACCAATTAAGGTGTAGGAATGACAATTGATCACTTGTACATGTCTAACTTGCAGCACACACCAAGCACTGGCAGAATGATGAAGTTAAGGAGCTGCTAACTTAGTTCAAGTCCCTCAATGCTAGACCCCTTGGTAGAGATAGTGATGCACAAATGGGCAGCCAAAGACAAGTGGAAATGACTGAGAACTTCAGCTGTTTACACCTGCTTTACATATTGTACAATTATGTGCACAAACCAAGCTGTGTTACATGATAAGGTATCTATATATGGTAACCATGGATAAGGGTGTGCCCAAGATAAAGCAGAAGTTGTGTCACAACCTATAGATAGTGATGATGTATAATGAAGCATGTTCGAGATAGGGGCAGAGTCTAGACTCTGTCACCTAATCTTTCCCATGGTCATGTGCTTTGGGTCATGTGACAGTTGAATGTTTTGTAATCTTGTGCTGAGGCCATGTGACTATCAAAAGGTTTGAAAGTTGAAGTTCAAAGCAGTAAGTGAAATGCAAAAGTACAGTGTTTTTAGTTGTGTTTATAACATTTGTGCCATTATAGAGGAACAGATTGGAAATCTGTTTCATAACCATTCAGCTATGGCACCTTGCAATGATAAAATATGATTCAGAACTCCTGCAATGGTAAAATGCATGTGGTTGGAGATGTGGTTGACATTATGTAATAACTTTGCAAGGTGTTCAGGCATAGGATGAAATTGGAAATTGTGGCCTAGATGTTTGGGAAAGTAGTAACAAAAAATTATCTGCACCTACATGATTTGAATCTATGCCTTTGTAAAGGAACAGATTTCTAGTCTGTTCCATAACCACTTGACTATAGCACCTTATAATGGTAAAATGCGTGTGGTTGAAAATATTGTGCTGTCCAGGCACATGTGGGCTAAGAACTTGGAAATTGTAGACCTAGAAATTTGGGAAAATAGTAACAAAAAGTTATCAGCACCTGCAGGATTTGAACCTGCCTAGGCTTGCAGAAGAACAAATTTCTAGTTTGTTCTATAACCACTTGACTATAGCACCTTGTAATGATAAAATGCATGTGGTTGAAAATATTGTGCTGTCTGGGCACATGCAAGCTAAGAACTTGGAAATTTCAGGCCTAGAAATTTGAGAAAATAACAACAAAAAGTTATCTGCACCTATAGGATTTGAACCTATGTCTTTGTAGAGGAACAGATTTCTAGTCTATTCCATACCACTTGACTATAGCACCTTGCAGTGGCAAAATGCATGTAACTGGGAACCACCACAAAAAGTGATTTACTAATAGTAAGTTGAGCTGAGAACTTGGAAATTGTGGACCAGAAAATTGGAAAAATAGTAACAAAAATATATTGGCACTGGCAGGATTTGAACCTGTAGAGGAACAGATTTCTAGTCTGTTCCATAACCACTTGGATAGGACATCATGTGATAATATAAACATAATGTCCATACACATGATGGGCTAAGAACTTGGAAGTTGTGATATTGGGGAAGTGACAACAAAAATTTACTAGCATCAGCAGGATTTGAACCTATGCCCCCATAGAGGAACAGATTTCTAATCTGTTTCATAACCATTTGACTATGGCACCTTGTATTGGCAAAGCATGTAACCACAGACATCATAGTTGACACCACATGATAACTTTGCAAACAAGGTATCCAGGCATAGGATGGGTAACAACTTGAAAAAATAGTAACAAAATTTTATTAGCACTAACAGGATTTGAATCTGTGCCCTTGTAGAGGAACAGATTTCTAGTCTGTTCCATAACCACTTGGCCATGGCACCTTACAGTGGTAAAATGCATGTGACTAGTAACTACCATATAATAATACAAATTAGTTCAGGCCAAAAATCTTAGAAATTATGGGCCTGGAAAATTGGGAAAATAGTATCAGCACCTGCAGGATTTGAACCTGTGCTCTCATAAAGGAACAGATTTCCAATCTGTTCCATAACCACTCAACTATAACACCTTACAATGATACAATGTGATTCAGAACTCCTGCAATGGTAAAATGCACATGGTTGGAGATCATGTGATAACTTTACAAGGTGTCCAGGCACAGGATGAGAACTTGGAAATTGTGGGCTAGATGTTTGGAAAAATAGTAACAAAAAATTATTAGATTCTGCAGGATTTGAACCTATGCCCTTGTGGAGGAACAGATTTCTAGTCTGTTTCATAACCACTTGACTATGGCACCTTATAATGATAGAATGCATGTGGTTGAAAATATTGTGCTGTCCAGGCACATGTGGGCTAATAATTTGGAAATTTCAGGCCTATAATACTATAATATATATTGTTGTTAGATAAATAATAAATTTGAGAGAATAGTAACAAAAATATATCAGCAACTGTGGGATTTGAATCTGTAGCCTAGGCTTGCAGAGGAACAGATTTCTAGTCTGTTTCATGACCACTTGGTTATGGCACCTTGCAATGGTAAACTGCATATGGTTGGAAATGCTGCAGTCCAGGCACAGGATGGGCTAAGAACTTGGAAATTATGGGCCTAGATATTTGGAAAAGTAGTACCAACAAAAAATTATTAGCACCTGTAGGATTTGAACCTATGCCTTTGTAGAGGAACAGATTTCTAATCTGTTCCATAATCACTTGACTATAGCACCCTATAATGGTAAAATGCATGTGGTTGAAAATATGTGCTGTCCAGGCACATGTGAGCTAAGAACCTGGAAATTGCAGGCCTAGAAATTTGGGAAAATAATAACAAAAAGTTATCAGCAGCAACAGGATTTGAACCTGTATCCATGTAGAGGAACAGATTTCTAGTCTGTTCCATAACCACTTGGCCATGGCACCTTACAATGGTAAAATACATATGGTTGGAAATGTTGTGGTGTCTAGGCACATGATGGGCTAAGAACTTGGAAATTGTGGGCCTAGATATTTGAAAAAGTGATAACAAAAATTTACTAGCACCAGCAGGATTTGAACTTATGCCTTTGTAGAGGAACAGATTTCTAATCTGTTCCATAACCACTTGACTATGGCACCTACAGTACAGTGATATATTGTTTTTATGAACAATTCATTGTCTTTACATGGTGTAGGCTTTGAGGCCCCACCTGGTCAATAGTGTTGACAACCTCAAATCAAATAATGACTTGGGCTGAATCACAAAAGGAACTTGCTTAGAGCAAAGAGTTGATGGGAAAAACCAACAAGAACTTGACTGAAGTTCTTGTTGGTGTTTTGAAATGGTAGTGGAACTAAGCGATAAAAGCAGAAAAACAGCATTTTTTAATGCTTATCCTCACCTTTTTTGGACTTATAACACCTTTTCAGCCATTTTATTTCATCTTATCCAGTTATCATAAGCACTTGTTTTTGATCATATCTCTTCATCACTTCTCTTTGCACTTATACTTTACTACACTTACCCCTTTCCCATGATGATGGCCATCCTTTCTCTAACCCTCTACCCATATGCCTTGGCCCTATGTCATTCCATTTCCATCACCTTGCCTTAGAAATGTTCTTAGTAGCTAGACCTACCTAGATTGTTGACTTCATCATGATGTTATACCTCATGTAGTACACATGTAGTTTGTTGTTTCCTATAAAAAAAAACCCTTGCTAGTCAGGAATCACCAGTCAATTCTTCTCTAGCTTAGGTAGTAACCTCATCACACTTTGAGCAAGTTTTTACATTGAACTAGTACCTTTGTCAGGTCTTTGAACACTAATAACAGCTAGCACATTAGACTCATCAAGTCATTCCATGAAGTTGCAAGTTTATCCTCTTCATTTCATGTTTTATGTTTATAACACTATCCTCTCTCCCATCTACATCTTAAGGTTTAGGTTGTTCCATTCCATGCCTCTTTGGAACTCTATGATTTCACAAGCTGTTATAGTTCATTCAGATTATATACCTATTGGCTACATGTTATACCCTAACCAGAACCTATCGTCGCAATGACTCTAGGCCGCTAGCAGAACACACACACTCCAATGGATGAAAGGAAGGAATCAACGAGAATTCCAAGATAGAGAGTATTTATATGGGGATCAACTACTTATATACTAACTACTGCTTGTTTAGGGCAAGCGTATGACAAAGCGTGACAGAATACAATGGAATGTCCTGGAATGTTCTAGTTCTGTGATAGGAATGGAATGACATCGGCAAGTGAGGCATAACATTGTGAAAACGTTGCAGAATCAGCAGATGGAATGGAGAATGATGTCATTGATAGATATGATGAAGAAATGATGGTTGCATAGAAAAGACAAATGATAAGATCTTGATAAGATCCGATCAAGATAAGATAACGAGATTAGATAAGATTGTCTAAAGAAACGAAAAGAAACAATGAAAGAAGACAAGCCGTTGATGTACAACTTGGACGGTAGAATGAGGAGTGAAGATACAACAAAGGCGTTGATAAGGCAATGAATAGGCACGACTACAATACGAGTGTAGACCAGAACGTAATGGATGGGCGCAAGGATAGGGGAAACGTTGAGATGTCATTTCACTACATTTAGGGCGGGTAGGTTAAGTAATACTTATGTCAGAGGATTAGAGCCTGTTCAGTATGGCTGTAGCCACTTGACCACACAATTTGTAGCTATTTGGAAGTGGTGAGAATGGCCAGCTGTGCACCTGGCCAAGTTATTGGAGATAGAATTGGTTTTTAATCTAGAACTTGCCTGCACAATATGTACATAGGATGCCCCAAACCTTGGATTCCCTTCTTGCTCAAAATGAGCAACATGCACTCATTGTCAAAACACTCTCTCAAGTTGCTCATATTCTTACTATCTATACAACATCCATGGCAGATCAATTATCTCAAAGCCAAATCACAGAAGGAATGCCTGTCCAGAGCATTGCACAGTGGTATCCTCATGAGGTTGACACTCTCATCAACTACCTCCATGCTCACCGTTCTGAGTGCACTGATGGTGGCAGATTTCAGGAAAATACTTTCCATGCCACTGCCCAAGTCATCTGTTGTTGCAAACATGTTATATGACCATATCATGTGACACTATCTTATCTTATCATTTTCTCTTTTTCCAAGTCACATGACTTCTCTTCTTTTCAATCATGTGACCATGAGAGGGTCTAGACCTGATCACATGCTTTTGTTCTCAAACCCTAGGGCTAGACCCTTATCTCCTATCTATGATATCATAGTATAGATGGTCCAGACTATGATGCACGCTGTTACAGGTCTAACATTTTTCTCCTTTATTTTATCTTTTGATCTTATCTTATCGCGTCACGTGATCTTATCAGATCTAATCATCTAACTATCGTGAACGCTCTATCTAATCTTTTGGACTTAGAACTTTTCACACAATGGACACTCACTTCTATCAGATCTAAGATTCCCTTACACCTAGCATGGTTTCACCCTTTCACCTCTTCACCGTGCAGGCTATGTTTCCATTCTACATGCGTTGTACACATACCATGCTTCTTTACTTCCATTCTGCCACATCCTCATGTGGTCCTCATGTTATGCTTCAGTTCCATTCTATGGCTATGCTGCCACAACATGACCTATGCACATGTTGCTCCTATATCGTAGATTAGATGTACACAGGTGTACACAATCATGTAGTATATAAACTCGAATGCAACAGCCAGAGAACTCTAGTCTAGTTCTCTTGGTCTTTTCCCCACAAAGATCAGAGTAGCCTCATAAGCCTTCTTTCCTCCTTTCCTATGAGTTTAACTGTTTTAGTGTAATCTTGGGACTTTGTGTCTTTTGGGTTGTTTCACACACTGATGTCATTGTCTCTAATCCTACAACACAAGTATCTATTCTACCTGCCCTAAATGTAGTCAGTAGGTGTTATAGGTCTAACATTTTTCCTTCACATTTCTTTTCTTATCTTATCTTATCGCATCATGTGATCTTGTCAAAGATCTAATTGTCTAATTATTGTGAACACTCATCTTATCTTTTGGACTTAGAACTTTTCGCACAATGGACATGTTACGGGTCTACATTTTTCTGATCTTATCTTATCTTATTGTGTCACGTGATCCCTCAGGATCTAATCATCTATCTTATCATGAACGCTCTACTTACATCTTCATGGACTTAGTCATTTCGTGCAATTGCTGCTTAGTCAGCAGGGACACTCAACTCTTCACACGGATCTAAGATCCCCTTACACTGTCACGGAGTTCACATCTACACTTCATCTCCGTGCCGGCTATTATTACATCATGCTTCTCTTCCATTTGATCTACCATGCACATCACACGTTTTCATGATTCTCTTCTCTTCCATTCTGCCACACAGCGTGTTGGCCTCATGCTATGCTTCCATTTCGTTCCCATACATGCGGACAAAGCATTGCAATCGTAGATACAGTGTATACATGGACAAATACCTGTTGTAGTATATAAACCTCGAATGCAACACCAGAGAACTCCAGTCTAGTTCTTCTGGTCTTTTCCTCTCCAAGGTCCCAGTTGTAGTACTCCATCTCCTTCATCTTTTCTTCTCAAGTCTTAGCCTTTCTTAGTGCAACCTTTGAGCTTATAGCTTGGAGGGTTGTTTCAGGACACTCTTTCTAATGGATCTAAGATCCTCTTACATCCAGCACTGTTTCCTATTTCACCCTTTCACTCATCATAGTGCAGGCTTCGTTTCCATTCTACATGCATTGAATGCATGCCTATGCTTCTTCTTCTATTCTGCCACATCCTCATGTGTGCATCATGTTGGAAACTCATCTCATATGGGTTTGATCATTTAGTAGCTTACATAAGTAAGCCTATTGTTATGGGTCTAACATTTTCACCTCTTCATTTTCTCTTATCTTATCTTATTGCATCATGTGATCTTATCAAAGATCTAATCTAATTATCATGAACACTTTATCTAATCTTTCAGACTTAGAACTTTTTGCACAATGAATGCTCCTTTCTAATGGATCTATGATCCACTTACACCTAGCACTGTTTTACCCTTTTCACTCATCACAGTGCAGGCTTCCTTTCCATTCTACATGCACTATATGCATGCCTATACTTCTCTTCCATTCTATAGCCATGCTGCCACACCATGCTCTATGCACATGTTACTCCTATATCTATGATTATGCATACATAAGTACAAACATCCATGTAGTATAAAAAGCTCAATGCAATGGCCAGAGAACTTCAGTCTAGTTCTCTTAGTCTTTTCCCCACAAAGATCAGAGTAGTCTCTTCACTTCCCTTCCTCACTTCCAAAGTCTATGTGTTTTAGTGCAACCTTTGAGCTATACACTTTTTGGGTTGTTTCACCTATTTTGGCTGCTAGTACTGTAGCTTTTTCTATAGTGACTACTGTTACGGTTTTTCTTCTTCATTGATCTACCTACCTTGTCATTTCCCAACTTGTCACTTGCATGTGGCGCGGTAAGTCAGCTTCTATCTCTTTAGCTTCATTAATCCTCACCAACTTCTCCGACATTTCCATCACCTACCTATTGCCTTGACTTTCCCATCTTGGACTTATTCCACTCCGCAGTCGCCTCTCTTATGACAACGAGTTCTCCAACCTTCCATTCATTTCCATTTACTTTGTAAGCCTGGTCAGTGTGCATTCCCTCTCTTGACTATTTAAGACCTATACAGTACCATTTGTATCTCCTCATTCTTGATCTATGCTATACAAGTGTACCTTCTTGAATCACCTGGAAGTCAAGCTTCCCCTTATAAGTCTTTGCCCTCTGTTGTCTCTTTCATGACAGCCTGTTTCCCCCACCTTCCATTATATTCTTTCACCTTCCTTTCCTTCTAGGTAACCTGGTCTGTGTACTCTTTGATCTCTTATATAAACTTATTCCACACTGTTTGTACTTCTCTATTCTTGATCTATGCAATACAAGCATACCTTCTTGAGTCACATTGGAAGCTTCTGCTTTACTCCTCATCCTTTGTCCTCAATACAAAGTCCTAGAAACTCTAGGCACCTCTGTTGAGCATTATAAGACTAGCCTTAATCATCTTTGTCCCCATCCTAAGCATTTCCAACCCTTGGCCCATTAGTTCTTGCCTCACTCGCTATCCTTGTAGCTCCCTAGATGTTGATCTCTTTGTGAGTATTGCCTAGGGCAGTATCCTCGTTGAGCAAGTCTCTTTGTGTATGCTTCATGTAACAATGATAGTAACATTGGAATGCTGAAACCGTTTAGCAACATGCCTGCTTGTTAAACCTGTAATACAGGTATATAGGAATATTGCCAATTGTTCTTCTAAAGTAACATTTCTTGAGTCAGTAAGTCCCATTTCTCATAGTTCAACTATAAGCTGCAAGAATGTTTCCTTGTGCATGCCAAGTTCACAATAAATACATTCTGGATGATCAGTGAGCAGTTCCATGATCCACTAATGACCTCTAAGCATGGAGTTGTGATAAGGAATAGAATCGAGAAGGAAGCCAGCTCAATAAGAGTAACTAGAAGGATTTGGATGAGATTGAGAATATGTTTCACCAAGGTTTGGTGCATAGACTCATGGTTGGGGTTCATTGTTGTTGTGTAGCTCAGGCTGGAGTGTTTGATCAAGCAGAGATTAGTGATAACAAGTGCACAGGGTGGTAATGCACCATTTGCACACAGTCACCAAGCTGTTGTTTCATATTTGATTTCCAATGATCTCTGACAAGCCTGCCTGCCAACCATTTTGCCTCCTCCAAACAACTACAAATGGTGTGGTCAAATGGCTATGCATACTGAATAGGCTCTTAGAGACAATGACATCAGTGTACATCATAGTCTAGACTGTCTGTGCTATGATGTTATAGATAAGAGGTAAGGGTCTAGCCCTTGGAATCAAAAACAACATTATGTAATTGGGTCTAGACCTTCTCATGGTCACATGATTGAAAAAGGAAGAAGTCACATGACTTTAGAAACAGAGAATGATAAAATAAGATAGTGTCACATGATGTATTTGCAACAAATAGTAGTCTTCTAGACTTGGAGATTTGCAGTGTATGAGCTGCTGCATTCATGCTATTGCAACTAGTAGGAGATAAGACAAATGAGATACTACCCCTATTCCTGATATTATACCACAAAAAAATAGGCCATTTGGATATAAGACTACTCACTACTACTATAATCTGAATCCTAACACAAATGATCAGGCTTGAGTAGATATCTATGGTTATGTAAAAACTTGAATTGTTGAGTCTATTTGACCTGTAGCCAGTGGAAACTTTGAAGCAGGACATGGTTATCTTACAGACCAGACTATATATTACTATAGAATAGAAGGCCTGGATAATATGCCACATCAAATCATATCCAGCACAGGGTAAGCTGAGAAATAGTAAGAACTGGAAATTGCAGGCCTCAGGCTAGAGAGTTGGGAAAATAGTAACAAAAAGTTACCAGTACCAGCAGGATTTGAACTTGTGCCCTTGTAGAGGAACAGATTTCTACTCTGTTCCATAACCACCCAGCTATGGCACCTTACAGTGGCAAAATGCATGTAACTGGAAACCACCACAAAAAGTGATTTACTGATAGTAAGTTGAGCTGAGAACTTGGAAATTATGGACCAGAAAATTGGAAAAATAGTAACAAAAATCTATTGGCACTGGCAGGATTTGAACCTATAGAGGAACAGATTTCTAGTCTATTCCATAACCACTTGGATAGGACACCATGTGATAATGTAAACATAATATCCATACACATGATGGGCTAAGAACTTGGAAGTTGTGATATTGGGGAAGTGACAACAAAAATATATCAGCACCTGTGGGATTTGAACCTGTGGCCTAGGCTTGCAGAGGAACAGATTTCTAGTCTGTTCCATGACCACTTGGTCATGGCACCTTGCAATGGTAAACTGCATATGGTTGGAAATGCTGTGGTCCAGGCACATGTGAGCTAAGAACTTGGAAATTGTAGGCCTAGAAATTTGGGAAAATAATAACAAAAAGTTATCAGCACCAACAGGATTTGAACCTGTACTCTTGTAGAGGAACAAATTTCTAGTCTGTTCTATGACCACTTGGTCATGGCACCTTGCAATGGTAAACTACATACAGTGGCTGGAAATGTTGTGGTGTCCAGGCACATGATGGGCTAAGAACTTGGAAATTGTGGGGCTAGATATTTGGGAAAGTGATAACAAAAATTTACTAGCACCAGCAGGATTTGAACTTATGCCTTTGTAGAGGAACAGATTTCTAGTCTGTTCCATAACCACTTGGCTATGGCACCTACAATGCAGTGGTATATTGTTTGTGAACAATTCATTGTCTTTACATGGTGTAGGCTTTGAAGCCCCACCTGGTTATAGTAGTCTTCTAGAGATTTGCAGTGTATGAGCTGCTGCACCCATGCTATTGCAACTAGTAGGAGATAAGACAAATGAGATACTACCCCTATTCCTGGTATCATACCACGAAACAATAGGCTATTAGGGTATGAGACTACCCACTACTACTAGCAGCGTCCCAGACAAGTACGAACACGCACAATTACCCTAAGACGAAATCTACCACAGTGCTATCTACATATTGTCAAATGGATGTTTAGGTCCGTGTCCATATGGGTGTGAACGGAGGCATGGATTAATAAGAGAATATCATAAGCCATGGATTGAGCACGATCTGGCAAGGTCAAGGTCAGGACGGCGAGACAAAAGGGACACAAGCGAGCGAAGCATCTCACAGGAAAGAGTACATGGCACCCTACGACGATTCTAAAAAAGAACGACAAAGTGTCAACATAGTCCAGTCAACGAGCCGATCACATACGCAAGCGGAAGGACGACTGCCCAGTCCAGCGAGTCGATCTGCCATCCGACAGGGACGATATTCACGCTTGTACTTAATACGACCATCATAGCGGCCGTCAGAATGCACAATACGAGTGCCACTCGAAAGCGTCGCCATATCTTGGGCACTTCAAGGAAGAAGTTGGAGCGTTCGACCTCCTTCTTGGTGGCTCCCCATGTGATGTTGTACGAGAACAGGTGGGCGAGGAGGGCTTGAGACAGGTGTATGCTAAGACCACCAAAGAAGAAGAAGCTGGAACAGGGAAGAAGAATCGTCGAGTAGAATGAGAAAAGAGAAAAAAATGGGCGGAAGAATCAATAAGACGCACAAGAATGGAACCCATTTCAGGTTCTCGACCAAAGAGGACACCAAGGCGCGATGTCCGAGGCGATATTCAAGCAAGGTGAAGCCCAAATTGCCAAGCCCAGGAAAGACAACCGTGCAAGCCAACCAGACTTCGAAGCTGTGAAGGAAGAAACCATCGATTTGAACTTGGAATCCAAGGATCAGATAGTTGAGAAGTGACAAAATGGCAGCTGCGGCAATCCCATCTAATCATTGCATAAAGGGTTGGAATGAGCGTAACAAGGCCGTCGATAGCAAAACTCACAGTACGAGAACATGTCTAGGAGTTCGAGTCAGTCAATAGTACGCAGGGAAATCGCTGACACCTCACAGGCCATCATGGCAAACTTGTAGTGGATTGCCGCGCCGGACCAGACAAAGATGCGCAGTTGCTTCGAAATCGGGCCTTTTTTCCACCACTCGATCAGCGGGTTGAAGATGAGTTCGTTGCAGCCTATCGCGAAGTTCAGTCTTATGAACGTTGTCTGTTGCCCAAGATAATTACCGTACGAGTACTTTTGCCAGCGATTGAGTTCATCATCGACAGTCAAGGATACACCTTCCTTGAAACCCCCGTTCGAATACGTCGCCCAACGAATGTTGTAACCCTTGAGCTGATAAACCTGAAGTCAGACAGCCGGAAAGAGAGATTTTAGTGAATGCGAAGACCTGAAGACGTAGTGCCATGTCAAAGTCTTCCGAAACGTTCGACTCTGACCAAATCTTCTTCTTTCCATCTGCAGGATCAACGAAAGCGGCGTCTTGGAGTGCAGACCAGCGTAAGAAGGCGTTGTGTCCTACAAAAGGTGCAACCTCTCCATTTGCACAGCCAACAGAGATACACTTGTTGATCCTGCGCGTGAAGTGGGCGATCCCATTCTCAAAGTAATTGTGTGCGACCTGCATGACGTCTTTGTGGAAAGTGACATCAGTGTCATCGCACATAGGAGAGATGCGAAAGAGGGAACCCGACCTGATTCGTGCTGGATAATGGCGACATCTGGACACTCTGCGAGCTCTCGGGCAGCATCCCGCAAACAGTCCTACTGCCAATGTTAGAGAGACAAGAGTACAATGCAAGCAGCGCTGACCTCTGGCACGATCGTATCTGAATCGACGATGAGGATGATCTCACCGATTCGTAACGATTTCCCGTTCGCCGCCCATGGACGCCATTTCTGCCCACTCTCCTCGAACGTCTCCTCGATGGCCATGTCGAGCGCCTCGTCTTCGAGGCACTGATACTTGTCCTCCTCCACTTCGCCTCGTTCCACGGCTTCCACGAGAGTCTTCAAGTGTTTCTCCAGCTTGATACTGAGCGCCAGGCCATAGTTCATGTTAGAGGCTTTCTTGAAGCGGCCAGCACGCTTGAAGCCTCCAGGGGAACTATCATGCTTTGGACGAGCGACCCAACCGATGTTATGGTTGGCATAGAAGGCGATTCGTTCTTGACGTTGTTCCTCGCTGATTACCTGCAGGCCGTCTTCATGGATGAAAATGGTCGATGAACCTCCTTGTCGAGCATAAGTCTGCATAGCCTTCTTGATGGAGGTCACAGACGGCCCGCTGTGATGTCGGATGGTGAATCAGATCTGAAGGATGTGGCACACATATTTTTTCGAGACGTACATGGTCTCTGTCAAGCTTTCCTTGAACACTGGGAGTTCGATGGTGATGTGGGGCAAGGCAGAATCTACCTCTCTTTCTGGCTTGGGACGAATGGCGGAGTAGTATCTGGAATTTTCATTATACTGGGCTACGGGTCCGAGTCTAAGGATGATCTTAGCAGACAATTGAATCGAATAATAGGGACGACGTACACCAAGGCGAGATTTCCAATTAGTTGAAGGCAGAAGAACTATTCTCGGCTCAGCACTACGTTTTCCACGTCAGAGCTGAATAACCTACCAATGCGACTGAGAATAGAAACGGGGTCGTGACAAGCAGGGCAAATCGGACATAGTCATTGTCTAAAACCCACTCCGCGAGCAAGACGGCCATTCCACTCCCTACGAAGACTGAAAGGATGGAAAAATGAGCTGAGAAGATGGACAAAGCGCAAAGTCCTACAAATTGACATGGCGACCGCAAGCCCACAGTAAAAGGGGGCGTAGAGACGGATTGGCCGTGGTTCCCTCTTCGCAGGACCGTCTTTCTCGGGATCTGATGTTTGAGATTCGTCCGCTTTGGGAGTCAACCTCCAGTCCCAGCGCCATGAAAACTTTGGATCAGACGCGGGTGTTGCATTCGCGTGTTCCTTCTCTGTGATGGGGTTTTTTTCGATGGCGGTACTATTAGTCAGGTTAACATCCGAAGTAACGGTTGAGGGTAACACCGAAATATCCGCAGAACCAGCAGGCGTATTCGACCTTGTTGTGAGGTGGCGTTGTCTCCACACGAGCTTGATCAGCTTTTCTTCCAGATCCTGGCAAAGCGGTATTATATCTTCAAAACTGTCCGCCCACATGACAATAGCATGCTCGTCTCGCTGTCGTCATTCGCGATGTGAGTTGGCGGCACCAGGATGAAAAGCGTGGCGAAATGTTCTTACGATGAAAGCCCCACATTGCTCTTTCTCAGCGCGGGGCAATTCACCCATGGTGTTTAGTACTTGTATTTTCGTATCCGAGTCGATATACATGGAGCTCTGGTTGGGTGATCTGTGTCCAAATTTCAGCACGAAAGAAAATGTATGCGGCGAAAAAAAAGCAGTCTTACATCGTCGCAAAGGCTGCATGGACGGCGGCGCTGCGAATCTTGACCGCGACGATAGGATTTAGCAGTCTGACTGCCGCCTCGAAGGGGATCAACAAGGTATTGTCGTATGGGAAGACTCGGAATTGGCCTGTTTCTGTGCGAAGGCAAACACCTGTTGCGATTTGTTCCTCTGCCGGCCTAAACCATGCTTCTCCCTGTGTCTGATCTCGAAAACGTGAGCTAGACAAAAAGGTCCGTAGTCCGAGGTAGCGCACCTGTTGATATACATGGTGAAGGAGGGCATCGTAGGGATCGTAGTCCATGGCAGCCATCGCGAGAGTGGTGGAAGAAGAACAATCGAAGGTGGGGTATAAGAATGCGGCGATGGCGGGGGGATTTGAGGGATCGGGGAATTCTCGTCTCCAGTCTACATATCTAGAATTCGGCAGGATGTTTGGCGTGTTGACAGATTATTGCATGCACCGGAAATTGCGCCTCCTTGGGATCACACCTAGGCACCATTCAGTCAGAGACCCCCTCTCGAGAATGCACTATGTAACAGCTGGTTGTGGTGCGGCTTCCTTTCCGAGTCTGGGATGCAGGATCATCCATCATCCCCAAGCGATGAGCGCACAGCGCACTCACGAAAAAGGCACAAGGAGAGAAGGACTAGCCTGCGTAACATTATTATGAGATGGAGGTACCAGGCTGCTTATCGGTGGTCCGGCATTGGTTGCACGCAAAACCACGCCAAGGTCTAGACAGGGGGATGACCTTCATGCAAGGCATCTATTTTTTTTACCTCCGTCTTGATCGCAACTTGACGGCACGCATGTTGTATTGACAGCCCAAGCGAGCACAAGGTGATGATGGTGTGTGAGGAAAGTTGACATTCGAACAAACGCTGTGCTCCTGGTTGGCTATACCGGTCCGGCGTAAACATCAAAACGAAGGCGCTGACTTGGGTCATGGACGGGGCCTGGATCGCGGAAATAACGCAAATGGGTATACAGTGGGAAGAAGCTGGAAGCCCACATCCAAATCCGTCTCGAACACGCGCGCAGATGTGGACAAGGCTGAGTTGATGATCATCCGACCCTATACAGGCTTTTGTGAGTTGTTCCTGAAGGTCGAGACTGTTTGGCTTTAACCTTTTTCAACCAATTTTTTTATGAGCGTTGGGTTCTGGCTTGACGCAGGCCAAGCTCCTGGGACGCTCATACCAGTGGCTGTATGGCTGTAGCCTGTGGGTGCGGATGAGTGTTTGCCATCGCCCGCCGCCAGGATTTGAAATTCATAGATAAAATCGATAATGGAGTGTCAATGGCACGATGGCCTCGTCCCGGAACGTGCCGGGCCCATGAGGCCTGTCAAATGGGTATCCGACGACGGGCGAGAAATAATGAAAATGAAAAATCACCACGTTCCATTGGATCATTTACCACTTGTGACAAGAGCGGACATCCTGATAATCGGCCGGGGGGGACAGGATCAAGTAGCGGGTAACCGCCTTGTCAGATGGGGGGCCAGGCTTCCCCGTTCCCTGTTTCTCGTTCCCCCGACAGTCGGGCGAAGCCCTCCATGAATCGATAAGTACACGCCCGTGCCATGGGCTTGGGCTTCGCGCAGTGCTGGTCCCGGTTGCGACAATACGAAATAGTAATAGTCCAAGCCATAATATCGTTCAAGGGGTCTTCCGGATCATCTCACTCTGGTGGCAGGCTTCCCGAGTGGTGGACCTGAGCTTGCATGATCCTGACTAGTACGACATGCCCAGAGAAGGTATGGTATAGTAGGCACCATCGCATGCCATCACGTTCATTACCCAGCGTCAGCGTCATTGCCAGCAGTGTTGGCAGGTACTCGGTCAAACACAGATTGTATAGTAGGAGGCACCATCGTATGCCGTCACGTTCATTACCCAGCCTCGTCAGCGTCATTGCCAGCAGTTTTGGCAGGTCGAGGTCAGACACAGATTGACAGTCATCATCGCCTCATCACAGGCTATTCAGCAAGCTTCCAATATTGACTTTATTGAAACGGGGAAAGTCCAAGGTATCCATATTGCAGATCCGCCAATACGTGGTAGCCAATAGCCTATATGTAATAACGCCCTCGCTCTCTTCACCACCACTGCATTAAACTACCCCCAATAATAACATAAAACGTTCTATAGACATGCAAGACAAAAAGTCCGACTCCTCAGATCAGTACGAGAATATCATCAGCCAAGGGTTGAGCACGATCTATCATCAACACCGCAAGGCGCCGTCAGTGACCAGAAACCCAGCGCAAACGATGGCGTCCATCGAATGAGATTAAGAAAAATCACTCACAGGGAAGAGCACGTGACAGCCCGCAACGATCGCAAGTGGAAAGATGACCGCCCAATCCGAACCCGGGATCTGCCAATCTGGCCCAACGATGTCGAGACTGAAGATGACCATCGACGCAAAGCATGCAAACGACATGGTGAACGCAAACCAGAACCGTTTGAGGATCCGGGGCACTTCAATGAAAAAGTTGGATCGCTCCACTTCCTTCTTCGTTGCGCCCCACGTGATGTTGTAGGAGAACAGGTGGGCGAGGAGGGCTATGGACAGGTGGATGCTCATACCCCCAAAGAAGAAGAAGCTACATCGTCAAAAGTAGTGTCAGCCAACACACACTGAAAAACAGAGGGAATGACAGACAAGAATAGGATCCATTTACTCGTCTCGAGGACCGAGTCGATGATACTGCGATGACCTAGTCGGTACTCGAGCATGACGTAACCCAGGTTTCCAGATCCAAAGAATACGGTAATGATAGCCAAAAACACCTCGAAGCTGTGGAGGTAGTAGCCGTCGGTCTGGATGCCAAATCCAAGAAGGAAATAGTTTAGTATAGATAACGCTGTTGATGCGGCAATGCCATCTACACGGAATAGAAAATAAGTCCCTGACGTTAGACGGTCAGTCTACGCCGCTTACAGTAAGAGAACATATCTAGACGCGCGCCATGAGTTCAGGTACTCGATGAGTTACAAATGACACGTACACGCCATCATGCCCAATTTGTAGTGAACCGGAGCGTCAGACCACACAAAGATACGCAATTGCTTGTTGATTGGCCCCAAACGCCACCATGTAATCAACGGATTGAAAATCAGCTCGCTGCAACCTGCCAGTGAATCATGTCAACATGTGAGATGGGTAGAAATGTGATTGATTCGTGCCGTAAGAGTATTTCTGCCACCTGTTCAACTCATCATCCACAGTGAGGGACACGCCTTCCTTGAAGCCGCCCTCGGAGTAAGTCGCCCACCGAATACCGTAACGTTTCATCTAAATATAATATACCTGAAATGAGCCCGCACCAGTATCTCAGTCAAGTTCAGACGTACCTGCAAACGCAGGGCCATATCAAAGTCCTCGGACACATTTGACTCTGACCAAATCTTCTTTTTCCCATCCGCAGGATCAATGAACGCGGCATCTTGAAGTGCCGACCACCGGAGGAACGAGTTGTGACCTACGAAAGGGGCTACCTCACCGTTCGCACAACCCAACGAGATACACTTGTTGATTCGTCGCGTGAAATGTGCGATGCCATTCTCAAAGTAGTGATTAGCGACCTGCATGACGTCTGTGGGTAGAGTGCGTTGAGCACGCCGGACTGGCAAGGAACGATCGTGAATTGCATACCTGACTCGTGCTGGATGATCGCGATCTCGGGACTTTCGGCAAGCTCTCGCGCAGCATCACGCAGGCA
This sequence comes from Baorangia bicolor, assembly GCA_038093395.1. Classification (NCBI taxonomy): domain Eukaryota; kingdom Fungi; phylum Basidiomycota; class Agaricomycetes; order Boletales; family Boletaceae; genus Baorangia; species Baorangia bicolor. Next base: position 19,061 of record JBBPSC010000053.1, read on the forward strand.
GTCTTCGGGAACGACGGTATCTGCGTCCACCAGGAGGATGATCTCTCCAATTCGAAGCGACTTGCCGTTGGATGCCCAAGGTTTCCATTTTCCACCACTCTCCTCGAACAGTTCGTCACACGCCATGCGCAACGCGCGGTCCTCGAGGGGTCCGTCGTCGGCATAGTCCAATTCCTCTCGTTCCTCCGCCTCCTGGAGCGTTTTGAGATGCTTCTCCAGTATCATGCTCAGAGTGAGACCGTAATTCATGTTGGACGCTTTCTTGAATCGCCCAGCACGTTTGAAACCCTCAGGGGATGAGTCATGAGCAGGACGAGCGACCCAACCGATGTTATGATCCGCGTAGAACGCGATGCGTGCTTCGCGATCCTTCTCGGGTAGCAACTGCATACCGTCGTCGTGAATGAAAATGGCTGATGATCCCCCTTGGCGAGCGTAGGTTTGCATAGCCTTTTTGAGATAAAAGACAGAGGGTGCGCTGCAAAGAAAGTCAGTAACGATGAATCGACATTATCATTAGTGGATGCTGACATCGTTTGATCCAAGCTCTCCTTGTAGACGGGCATTTCGAGAGTAATGTGCGGGAGATTGCCATCCACCTCCTTGTTGGGTTCAGGTTTCACCGCAGAATAGTACCGAGAGTTGTCATGGTATTGCGAGACAGGTCCGAGCCTGCGAGAGAATGAGATCAGAGAGTTTTCTGCGTGCATGTATTGCTGACGCACATCATGGAAACATTGCAGACCATTTGATTGCAGAAGAACTAGAAGGTCCGATGAGCGTGAGTCAAGCCGGGTGACTCGAATGTACTTACTATAGAGATACAGAACGTGAAAGGCACAGTGACAAGAAGTGCGAATCTAATCCAGTTTCCGTCCAAAAGGGACTCTTGTAAGAGCATGCTAGCTCCGCTACCGATGAAGACTGGGGGTCGCGTCAGTAGAGCACCCCAGGCTAAGTAAATACTTACGAATGGAGAAAGCGCAGCCTAAACCGTTCAGGACGGGAGCGATGAGCCTCGTTTGACGTTGCTTTGGTGCCGCTAGTTCCATATCCTTCTCATGCTCGGCGCGGGTTGAGCGCCAGCTGAATATCTTCCAGAGCGACGACGTCTTTGCTTTCGTGTCTCGGTCAATGTGTCCTTTCTCGCCGACAGCGATAGCATCTGCCGAAAGCGCCTCCTTTGACTTCTCGGCGAGGTTGTCTTCGGAGGGGACACTGGAAGAGGATAACTCCGAGGGAGCAGCGGAGATGGTACCTCGGGCCCGCCAGACAAGTTTGATCAACCTTGCTTCAAAGTCCCGGTATAACGGAATGATGCCATCCAGATCGTCTGACCAGAGGACAAGCACACGCTCGTCAAGCTAAGTGAAACGAGATTATGTCAGAAAGTTCGTAAGCGATGTCCAGAGAAGATAACTTTACGATGAACGCTCCACATTGTTCCTTCTCTGCGGTTCGCAATGCAGCCATCGAATCGAGGATTTGAATACGAGTGTTGTGATCGACATAGATCGCAGTCGCATCGTCGGATCTACAGGAGTTGCGAAGGCGAAAGACGTGAGTCCCCGAAGCTCAAACAGTGATGATAGTAAACGCACACAGTTGCCAAGGCTGCATGGACTGCAGCGCTGCGCACTTTAACCGCGACGACGGGATTCAGCGTGCGAACCGCTGCCTCAAACGGAGCAAGGTGAGAATTCTCATATGGGAAGACCCGGAAGTGGCCGGGTTCGACCCGTAGGCAGACCCCAGCAGAGATGTTCTCTTCTGAAGGTTTGAACCAAGCGTCTCCCTGGGTCTGCAGACGTTCAGTTCCAGAACCATCATGGAGGAGATGAGAACACTTACTCTCTTAAAGATGTGATGGAGCAGGGCATCGTAGGCATCGTAATCCATAGCCATGGTGGAACCCCAGAAAGTATATTAGGGAGCGACAAGTATGGTCAGAACGTATGGACACGTTCCGAAGAGACGGGCAAAGGAGAGGGAGGGGGGGTGACTCGTGACATGTTGGGCTGAACCATGGGGGATATAAGTAAGCGCACTCTGAAAGCAGAACACGAATACATAATCCGGCAAGAATGGACGCAAAAGTATACGACAAAAGATGACGGTGGTGATAACCCAATTCCGGGAAAAGGATAGCAAGTGGGATTATTGTGGCATCGAGGTCGGCGAGTCGGAGAGGTGAACGATCCGAATGCGATGCTGGCTCTTCTGACGTTAATTGCGACAAGTCTGTGTGATTGTAGACACGAACAGGAACCTTACGATACGGGAAGAAGGTAATGAAAAAATGGTCGAATTCCGATATTGATGACCACGGGCATGACATACATGACCAGATCCACATTGGGGGGGCGAAGCCACTGCCCTGGCAAGCGGCGCTCGTGAGAGGATCTGTGAATCGATTTGGCGTGGGGGGAGCCTCGCCCAAACCAAGTTGGAACGCACAGATTGAGAGTTCCTGATCAGCGATATTTTGGGACAGGACCTTACTTGTCGGACCTGCTTGAGACACCACTTTGCGGCCAACAAGACGCTCCAAACAAGATGAGATGGCGATCAATCTGGGCTCACCGAACCTCCGCACTGCACATATCCAGTCTAGACGGACATGTCCCTGGCGCTTCCTGAACGAGTGGATGACCACACGAGGGCCCATACGTTCATGTACCGCTCTCGAGGTCCCCCGATGCCATCAACGCCGCGTCGGACTAGTCCGAGGAGTTGGGTCGTCCACTGGGCATCTTTGGCTAGAATCTACGAAGCTATGTGACTGTACCCGAATAGCAGCAATGCTGTCAGTCGGTCGTAAAAGTAAGAATTGTAAAGTAAAATAAAAATAAAGGAAGAAAGGATAGTCAGTTGTGTTAGCGTCATGGCAGAATCAGCCACAGCGGTGACCGGCGTGTGGCACCAGTGCCAGGAGGCGAACATGATACACAACACCCAACATGGAAAGACTACCTGATCGATCACAACACTATTTTGAACCCTCAAGCAGCTCATGGCCTCCGTTTGTCGCGCCCGTCGGAGGGTTTTTATTTCGAGTTCGGGGGTGTTTTCAAGTTTGGAGTAAGTGTAATCTCATTTGAGAAGTGCCACCAGCGGAGTAACTTCTTGCTTCACACAAGGTGCGCCACTCAACGCGCGAGTCGCGCTCGGTGCAACTCCGGGTCCAATCGACGCACGCCGCAACGCCTTCTCAAACTGTCTTGGAAGGTCTTTCCAATGCGAACAGAACAGACGTGCGGAACCTTTTCGATGATCACCGCGATGCCAATTGGATTTTCGAGCTTTATCCTGCCAATCAGCGACTCCGGGCCCTCAACGACAAATTTGAAATGTGTTCTAGGTAATCGTGACTGACGTCGGCCACCATCAAAAACAGCATAGCACAAGTGGCGTTTACCGTTACCCATCGTTACACCGCCGGGTTGGCCCAAACCATGTACTATTGGATCACGAAACCGAGGAGAAAGTCGCGACTTCGAAGCTCCGTCTCGAGAACCGAAAACTATGCAGAAAAAAAAGGGTAGGTGCAAAGTGTTTCCTCCCCCTAGAACTTCATCTCATCGACACACACGTCATTGTTGTTAGCGGAAGATTACGGATACCAAATACCAGCGCCTTCCGGGCATTCCTGGACCTGCAACGTTAACCACCCCCCAAGTCACGTGAGAGGATTTGGAATAATTGTTGATTGGAGACCTGGACCTGAATACAACTCCCCTTCATAGACAGTGCTAAGAGTTCACCCGTGTCAAGTATGGCAATATTTAGCCTGGCTGATCAGGTCGAACAACTTGGAAAAGGCATGCCTTGCATCAAGGCATCAAGGGTAGGTCCCAGCGATAGGTGCGGCATGTATCGCTGATTGAAGTAGTCTCCAATGCTACCTCAAAGAAGTCACCATGAATCAGACCAGAGTCTCCACCCAGATTCGAGGGTCCAAAAAAGGACACTATTACCTTAGATATCAGGGTGTTCATTCTCGGGAGGAGACCGACCACATCCGAGCCTCAATAAGATTGATTACACTTTAATTTCGGGCACGTCCATTCTCTTCTTCCCCTATCGTACAATGAGACTAGACGACTCGGGATGGGCCTGTTATCAGAAGAATTCATTCACGACCAAGATATCAGGTCGAGTTTTCTACATACTCCGCCTCGGGTCAAACTACACACGGTGTTTACCCCCGTATTAGGAATTTTACTTGGTTCTCACAAGGAAATACCAGAATGGCACTCGAGAGTGCTCTTTTTTTTCATGATTGCGCCGCAAATGATGGGCTTCACTCCAAGGCTATGCGCTAGGATACGATAACTATGACAGACGATCCTATCAGGATACTCCATTTTTTCTTCTTTTTGGCTGCGTGTTCTTTTCCTGATTCTCTATCCGGTTAACGTGACGATTATAGCTGACTCAACAATTTCCTGGAGGGTCGGCCCCTCGTCATGGTTCGCTCGCGATAGATACATGTGTGTGTAATCCTCCGGGTGGCCCAACTGCATCCTGATATCGCGGCGCGGGCATCACGCCGCCGATCAAGTCAACGCAATGCCAAACGTTGGTGCGGAATACATGTCATTTCTTCCATTCCAGCGTGCATTCTTGATCGAGACAAAGTTTGACATGCTTTTCGTTGATACCGCGCACGTTGCATCGGCTGCCGACCGGCCAAGTCATGATCGTGGACTCTATCGCAAAGATAATCACTAGGATAAAACGAGGCGCAGAAGAAGTCACCCCAAAGGCAAACGCATATCATTCCACACTTGGAATAGCTACGCTGATTCATTCAGACGGAGATATGGCTGGGAATTTTGTTCGTCATATTGCACCATACTGTAGATAGGTGAAAAGGAGTCGGAAATGAGGCGTCCAAGTATCCGACGAAGCTTGCATGTTTACATCATCTCATGGAAGGAGAGGGGGTCCCGACGGCTAACGAGGTCACTTACCATGGATAGATCAGCGCGTTAATATGCCAAACGCGTCGAGCGGTGAAGATAGCGCCACAAAGAACATGAGCAGTGCGAACTCGGATGGGCTATGCACAATGTACGTCACCGTGGCGCTTGTTCGGTCCCCCTGCTATGGTGTTCCGAATACCCGGTCGTTATCGCAAAGATGGTAGCACGTGTGGATACTTGGTGATAAGTTTTCGTGAATCGAAGAGCTTCTAGCAACAGAATGCACAAGTCAATCTCGCTAGCGGTCCGAGGGGTGTACGTTGCGATGGTAAATCACTCGAGATACCAGACTGAGCGCCCCGTTATCTTGGACGATAACTAGGCATGTCGCGCCGAATGTTGATCGATGTGACGAAGCGCTCATATGCGCGCTGCCCATGGTGATCCTCGTGGGACAGGGGGGTTTGTCTTGATCATTCAACCTGCCAGGAGTGATATTGGAAATGCGGTTTAGTGATTGACTAACTTCTCAGCTTGAGAAGGAGTTTGTGAGAAGGAGACACCCTCCCGGATGCGAGTAAGTCCCGGAGCACGGAGGATGCCCTTGTTTTCATTCTTCTGCCAGATTGTTTTTACCGGCCCCCCATCAGATATTGACTTTACAGCAAGAATGAAAGGGGGACAATGAAATTAAAGCCACTACTCCTGGCTGCCAGGAGACGTCAGAGTTTGTTGTGAACGTACCTGCTAAGCTGCTGTCAAAAGAGTATGAGTCATATACTAGCCGCACCGAGAAAAAGTCTAGGCTCTTTGGTGCTGTGCCCTTGTCGAGCAGGCACTCATAGCGTGCCGTGCAATCATGCCCACGTCTTGTCATGAGGCGTGCCAGCGGGACATACTGTGTAAGTGGTGGACTGCCCCTCCAGCCCTGAAAGCGATACACCGTGAGGCGGCCGTGTCGCGGCGATTACCGTATGTAGTGCTGAGACACGGGGGAAAAGACGCTCCTAACGCGACGATGGTATAATTATCCTTTTTGCGACTAGTCCGGGCTGCAAGGAAGTACACGCATGATGAACCCGATCAATCTCCGCGTATGATCTCAGATCCGTGACCTGGACCCGAAAATGCAAATCGGTCCGTGACTGTCAGTTAAGGAAATGTAGACCCCCCCCTCCTCGATATTGGCTTTAGGGCCCTTATATGATATGACCAAAGGGCCGCGCTTTGAAAAGTCCTATAACACGGCTACCGTAGATTGAATAACCCCATCTACTCGTCCGTAGCACCTCTCGCGTGTCATGACTAGCTCTTCCAGTCGCCCAGAGGCTGTCAAGTTCCCCGCCCAGTCGCCGTTCTTCATTGGGGAAGAACGTCGGGCGGATCGTCTCGGCGGCGACCAGCGTCGACAGTCTCTTTCGTCCCCCAGCGAATCCCGTCCCTCGTCCGCTGGGACGAACCCATTCTCGTCCTCTGCCAGCAGGAACATCGACCTCTCAAGCCGCGAGCCCTCGCCTCCCAGACACGCTACGCAAGGCGAGAGCGAACCCCCTCGCCAAGGGGTGTCGATCGCCGCTCGCGCGGACATCCCCCGCTCGTCATCCTACTATGGCAGCCGCTCCACCAACCTGCCAAGCCGCAACTCGTCTGGCATCCGGATCCGCGAGGGCCTTGCAGCACCCCCCTCGCGACCACTAACAGCACACTCCACATTGCCTTCGTTGATTCAGAAGAAGACAACGCGCATGCGCTCCACTCTTCTCGATGACCCCAGTACCATCGACAAGCCGTGGATCTCAAAGAAAGACCCATACGCACGGATCGCGTATTTCGTGACCTACGGCGTCGCATTCCTCGGTGTCGCCGCCGCTGCCGTCCGATGTTATTTTGGGTACAAGAGCGTGCCCATGATCAACGGAAACTTGTGTATGGTGCTAGACGAAGAGTTCAATACGGATACGAACACTGTCTTTGGCGCTGGCGGAAATTGGTTCCGCGAGATCGAACTCGGAGGCTTTGGGTAAGTTCGTTCGGCTCCGGAGTTTTAACAAGCACACTCACCCCTCATTTGCGCTAGTAACGGGGAGTTTGAGATGACCAGTGCGTCAACGAACAATTCCTACGTCCAGGATGGGTACCTCTATATAACACCAACTTTGACGTCGGACCTCATCGGCACGGACAACATGTTCAATGGTTACACGTATAACCTCACTGACTGCACTTACAATACTACGAGCCCGGAAGCTTTGCCTGGTGGGACCAACAGCACCACTTTCGATCCTACCGCATACTACCAAGCATGCGGTGCCGTAAGCAACACTACGACCGGCGCTGTCATCAATCCCGTCCAGAGTGCGCGTATCACCACCAGAAACAGCGCTAGCATCAAATACGGTCGAGTCGAAGTCAGGGCCAAGCTTCCAAGAGGGTAAGCATCCTCTAGCTTCACAATAACAACGTGATACTAACCAAAGTCAACTTCCATAGTGACTGGGTAAGCATTAAATAACATCCAACGACCTCGTTCTCACCATTTAGTAGCTTTGGCCTGCCATCTGGATGCTTCCTGTGAACAACACGTACGGGCCATGGCCGCTCAGCGGTGAAATCGACATCATGGAATCTCGCGGAAATGGCCGTTCATATCCAAACCAGTGAGATAACATGCCTTCCCCTTTCAGCATCATTCTAAACGTTGATGGAACTTTATAGAGGAATTGACTACGTCCGCGGTACACTCAATTGGGGACCATTGTCGTTCTTGAATGCCTTTTACAAAACCTTCGGCTGGTGGACACAGCGCCGGACCGATTACGGGGAAGCGTTCCACACTTACGCGCTCGAATGGACCGACAGTTTCTTGTGAGCCCCTTTTCTCCACTTCCCCAGGTCTTGTGAAGATCGATACTGAGATCGGGTTGTTCTGAAGGCGCATCTACGTCGACTCAAGGCTTAATTACATGCTCGAGTTGTCATTCAACGAACCTTTCTTCACCCGCGGAGGCTTCCCCCCCGTCGTCGAAAACGGGTCAACGCCGATCGTGCTTCAGAACCCTTGGGTAAATGGAACTAACGCCACGCCGTTCGACCAGCGTGAGTCTCCCTCATTTCGGCCGGCTAGGCATTGGAACCGGACCGGTATTGACGTGAATGTATTTCTTCTTCGCTAGCCTTCTATTTGATCTTGGATCTCGCTGTCGGCGGTACGAACGGATGGTTCCCTGATAACCTAGGCGGCAAGCCGTGGCTGGACGGTTCCAACACCGCGATGCGCGATTTTGCCCTCGCCCAAGATCAGTGGTATCCCACCTGGGGATCCGACGGGGAAAGCCAGTCGTTCATCATGTACGTCGCTATTCCCGTTTATTCGCCCTGTCCAGACCGAGTGTTGATGAGTCTGCTGCGCGATCTAGCGATTACGTCAAGATGTGGCAGCTCTGCTGAGCGCGGAGCCCCGGCGAGAGGGGATTTTCAGTTTCAGTGGACTTTTTTGAGATACCATTTGACATTGCGAACCTATTCCCATTGGTCTTGAATACTCCTTTCCCACGTAATTATATATGTAGATAATTCCAGCTTGTTCTACTTGGTCCATGGTGAATATATATCACGAGGGCGGACATCCGCCATTGAATTGCATATAACGGGGGTTGGGCTGAAACACGACAAACCGAGGGCTGCGCACACAGGTTGAAGAAGTTTAAGACTCCGAGGGGTAAACCCATCGTCAGCTGAGAAAACAGAAACGTACATCCCTCGTGTTAGTTGTAGGGTGAGGTGCTCGAATTTGCTATGTGGCCGGCAGCGTACCTATATAGAGCTTCCGCGGGGCTGGGGTGTTGCCATCTGAGGATCAGACGGGGAGAGCAGGCTGTGCATCGCTGTTCTTTTTCTCCCAATGTAAGACGGAAGGCCGACACCCGGTACGTGATCTAGCGAACGTGTCAAGATGTTGCAATTCCGTTGGTATCTCTGTTTGTTACGGGCCTGCCAGCAGCGAGTGAAAGGTGGCTTCGTGTTCTCGACATGCGCTCCACCTGATCCGAACCCTTGGAACCTGAGGATGCCCAGTTATACGCCTTACCTATATTGTTGTGGTGCTGAGACACGCGTCGTAGTCTCGCTTAGCGGTGATGAACGTTTGAACTTGGTTGCCTTGCCCACGGGGTGATAGTAGTATCTGATGAGTCTCATTTGAGTCGGATGCTTGATTGGATCATCTTTACATCACGTGACGTTGAACGCGACCTGTACTCGCGTTTGCCCGACTCGTCCCCGGATCCCCAACGAGGGCCGCAGCATCAGTGACACGAGAGTGCAATTAAAATAACGTTCCGGAACGGATGTCCCTGCTTTCGAACGAGCTCGAGACCCCTCACGAAAACCGGTTTGCAACGCCCAAATCAGACATATAATCACATTACAGTGCACGGAAGCAGAAGCGGATATCTACGTTGCATAATTCAAACTGCGGGATCAATTGATCCAGGACGAGGGTCACATAGACAAAATCACAAAAAAAAACACGGACAAGGAACAAGCACGAGGTACATATAGGAATATCATCTGCCTCGCAGGAATTCCACCATGCATATTTACAGTGAACCTGAAGGGAAACCTGAGCCTCAACGGGGGATGAAATGTTGAAAAACGAGAGGCGTGCAGCCACACCCATGCCAACGCCAATCATCACAGATTGTATCGACGTCCAACCAACAACCTAGCAAACCACGGTAGGTGTTACCGTTTGTACTGGAATCTGGGTGGTCAATGCGACGTCGTCCTCGGTGCTCTCCTCAGATGTTTGGCTGTACACGCGTGAATCATACGGATCGAATTTATCATCATACTTTACCTTGAATTGGGTGTACGAAGACCGAGAAGCGACCTCACAGCTCTGCACGAGGCAATTGTGCTGAGAAATTTTGGGGTTAGCCAGTCCTTAAAGCCCGACCCTGATTCAAGCATATGGGATACCTCGCAGTCGTTGCTAGCGCGAGCCCGTCAACCAAGTCATGCACATGCTACCACGGGTAACTGACTTACCAGAAAGGCCCGTCATAGCCACCATAGCTAGTATACGTTTGAATTATGGGTAATTCCAAAATAGGGTGAGTCTTACAGTTGACTTTGAGCAAGGCAAAGACCTAGAATTATGGATGAGAATATGATAGGAAACGGAGCGCGAGAAACCCACCATCGGGGGGATATATGTTATGATTGCCACAACAAAATACACGAGGCCTTGTGCACGCAACCGTTTCCTCAAAGGCGATTTAGATACTTGTCTCGAGAGCCCCACAATGGACAATACGAGGACAAGGAAATCGTAGCACAGGGCTTGCGTAGCATGAAATGAATACACTAGTCTGAACGCAACGACGTGACTCACAGTATACGAAGACGCCCGCGATCACTCTCGGACGGGCGAGATGAACAGTACACTTTCCGTTTAACTCGGAACCTTGAAGATTCGCGACATCTAATCAAAGAGTACGGTCGGTCGAGACGAAGATTCCCAAAGTCGGATTCGTACCTAATGCTAGTACGATCCAGTGTCCGAGCGCAAAAAACAATAGCAGAATATGCACCAAACGGGAGTCCTTCCAGATCACCCATCTATGCTGCTTGTGAGATGCAAACCAACAACATACACTGGTGCCGGACTCACGTGCGAATCATGAGATTTGTTGAGGAGCATCCCAGACCGATGTCTCCTGCTATCTAAGGCCCAACAACTTTTCAACAAAAATTGATTGCTATGGAACCATGGCGCTGTTACCCACTGCTATAGCTATAGTGCTCGCTGACATAGAGAGATAAGCTGCGTGGAAAGGTAGTGAAATTAACGAGAACTGACGCAGACAAATGAAACTATTTGAAGGTGGATTTGTTCTAATCGCACTTGGGTTGACATGAATGAGTTACCCCGTTGCATTGCTCCTGAACACTTACAGTAGCAGAAGGAAAACGAATAGGAACATCCGTCCAACAAGATAAGGGATCTCCATCATGTGTTATTTTCTTGAAACCGCTCCGAAAAACACACGGCTACTCACCAGAGGCCATCGGAAGGCTAGACGCCCACGAATGACTGCCCATTCCACGTCGAGAGATTGGAAATATTCCCACCTGGGAAACGATTTAGGAACGCGTTTCTCTTGGTTGAGGTGATGGGACATACCCATAAAGACCAAGCAGGAGATATATGATATTCATATCAATAATACCAAGGCGAGCTTTCAAGGCTGGTTCTTGCCATTGGACCATCGTTCCGATACAAGAATGCAGCTAGTCAACGAGTGTTCTGAAAACCACCCGCTTGTGCGATGAGAGGAGGATTAGCGAAAAGACCCAATGATCGAGATGTTTGTCCACCAATCTAAGTACTTACTAACTCTCCACTGTCACAGTGTCACTATATCCCTCTGTAAAGACATTTTTACAACGTTATCGCTTGGCGACTTTCCACAAGCCACTTTGAGAGTTCTGATTGGAGGACGGTTGATGAAAAAGGAAAATCTGCGTGTTTTTGTAGTCCTGAATTGTTGCTGATCTGAGTGGGACCGCTGAACGAGCATTTACCATGACGGCATTGGAAAGAGAAACTCTCACAGATACTCAGGGCAGCTGATTGTCTAGCCGATAAGCGCCGGTTAGCGTTAGGACACCCTCAGGCTGATCCCATCCTGACAGAGTACTTACAAGAGTTACAACTTACAACACTGACAGGATCAAATCTCAAGATACATTCGACCGCGTTCTGCGTTCGTCTCTCCGAGGTCCTTTTTTTGACCACTATTCGTCAAGCGGCCAGGAAAACTCCTGAAAAGGGATTCAGGGCGTGCTAATACCGAGTGACGCGATCGCCTAGATATCAGCCCTTCCTGTCCTGACGTTGATGCAATGGATCCAACTTGAAGTGTTTCTCCAACGGCATGAAAAATCCCCGACGAAACCCGCACGCCAGAAAAGTGCGGCGGAGCACTTGTGACTGCCAGTGCAATTCGGTTTCCGCCCCTAATCTCCATCTGTGCTAACCACCCTCCAATTACAGCTCTCGAAAATGGCCAAACTGTGGAGTCGTCAAGCAATAACGTGTAGGCCAACGAGGGTACATGTAAAAATGGTTATATGCTGATCAGTTAAAGTAGGAGAATCTCAGCTTAACCTATGGGTCCATACAAAGTGACAACCAGGGACATTACCGGCCCTAGCATGAAAACACCCTTTTTATAATCAGCTTGAGCTCGGCTATGCAATCCCTTTAAACCATGTGCATGAAGGATGAGTATCAACAGGTGAAGGGGTGGTCGGGAACCCGTAGTCACGAAAGACCAATTAAATGAAATGGGTAGTAGACGACGACCGCCGACGAGTAGAGTTTGACAGTGACTGATGCGGGTGTTGAAGACACTAATGCATCCCTTCCTTGTACAACAGATATCTGCGGATGAGTCAGAATGAATTGTTTCCCGACAAACTTCTTCTCAAACACAGTCCGAGACAGCATGTGAGTCTCTGAGCCGACAGGTCGGGTTTGCCAAGTATGTGTGTTGTGACAGCGTGTTACACTGCAGAGTTTCGACCTGCGACCAATGGCCATTTGTACTTATCGACTGAAAAAGTTATCTCCTCCGAGTCCACCTGAAACGTCAAAGAAAAAAGGAAAATATTGTATAGAAATTTCTAAGCAGGTTTGCCTATACACTCACAGTCATTTGTCACGTGATAACTTTGCTTCACCCATTCTCGGAAGGTCACCTGAAACTGCCTGTAAGTCTACCTTGACCTCTACAGGCACAAGCCATCATCGGATCGGGGACAAGTTCACCCCGATCGGGCCGAATACCAAGCAAACTGGGAAAACTGGCACATGCTGATGACTTCAGTGATTTGTGCGGATGGGACGGAGGTTTGGGACAACAGCATTGCGAAGATCAAGGGTGTGGGTTAGCATCTAGATAAAGTGTGGAGCGCCACGGACCACCTTCCTATAAGTGATATGATCTCACCGTTTCTGCAATGAACAATAACACGAGGGTAAACTTGCTGATTCCCCACATCGTACATTTTAATCATCTCCGCTCGGATTGCCTATATGGGTCGGAGGGAGGAGGAGAACTCTTGTCCCCATTCAGCTTCGCCTGCCTTCATGCACCGAATAGATTGAATCTAGGTTAGCGCGTGGCGTTATGCCCATGCCGTGAATTCAATATCCAGTCATCACGTCCATCGTAGTATGAGATTGCCTACGTTCGCCTGGGAGGGGTTGAACGAGATCAATGAATATTAATTCGACCAGTGTTCTTGATGAGCCGTTATAGCCGCATACTGCGCAATAGAGTACCATTTACCGTACGGACGGTAAATGAACTCTTCGGCCCCCGGGTAGTCGCCACTCTCCTTTCCCTGTATATGAGGTGCCTATGTTTCAGTGAGATTCCAATAAATACAGAACAGAAGGTCGCGTGCGACGGGTGGCGTCTTATTGGATCGTGATGTGCACCTACATTGGACCCAGACCACCAGCGGCTGTGAAGGTTAGTGGATAGGACCTCAGAAATTCAGAAATACACCGGGTTGCGAGTTTACATTTCCCAGGAACTATATGGACTTCTGGTGGGGTGCGTGGTGTACGGGACTGATCAACAGTCTGCGATACATCGGATGATCGTGGCCGTTGTAAGGTGATGACCAAGCTTGAATATTGGTCCATTTGGCGGTCTTCGTATGGATCACCCCTTGTTGTATAACCACAGAAATTTCAATTTTCGTCGAACATCATGGCTTGAATGATGCTCACCTTTTCACGGGGTAAAAGTGCGGTGTCGTCTGAGGTGAGTATACGATATACTGGTAAAATTTCGGAGGAGAAACAGACAGAAAATAAAGATAACATCTATCACAGGACGGAACCAAGTCTGTGCACCGTAAAGTCATAAATCCACACGACGCGTGGTTATATCATCAATTGCAATGAATCACGCTAGAAATTGACGAGACTATTGCGGTGGAACTACCACATTTTGCCGCACCACATTGGTTTGGGGAAAACTCCGTAGATCCGGAAGGGACCAACGGTCAGAGGGACACTGGGGTCACGACACTGATGACCACGACGACTTTTTGTTCTGCTAAAGCGAAGAGTAAGTGTCAATGTGTCGTTTCTCGCAAACAAAACGGACCAGTGCCAATATTTCCGATTCGAGGACTCTTGCTTCCTCTTCAAGTCGCTGTCGCTGTTTCGACAGCATCTGTACCCTGCGCTCCTCGCGCTTATTCGCAGTCGGCGCTGTTGCCGCGCGAGACTGCATGGCTTGGGCTGCTTCTACCTGTCTCAAACGCCCGGTCGATAATTTTGTCTCTTTTGGGATGTGGGACAAACCTTGCTTTGGATCAAAGCCTGTTTGCGGCTGAGGGCTTTCAGACCTTTCTCTGCACGTTCGATGAGTTCATTTATCTGTGGCTCGATCTCATCTGCGAGGTCTGCTTTGTATTTACGCACGGTGCCCTCGTCTATGAGGAGGAAGACCTGGACGCAGTTAGGCGATGATATGATGGGGACATGAAACATACTTTCTGATTCTCCAATACCTTACTCATCCTCGGTAGATCAAACGTCCCGTTACGGAGGAGTTGCTGAGCCTCGTATGCCTGTTTGCCATGAGTACCGACGTCGATCGACTACGCGATTGGTGTTACCTCTTCACAACAATCCTCCATCGCAAGCACACATTCTCGCAGATTTGGGGGACAAACTGCGTTGGCATCCCCGCGATAGAGCTCATGTGAACCTGCAAAGACAGATTCCCTCGGCCTGGGTAGTGCTGAGAGACGCGGCATCGCGGAGGAACACGTCTCGGCAACACGGCCAACGCGTCTGTTGAATGAGTCTGAATCGGAGATTGAAATCTCACGCAGAGGATATATAATGGCAAAACTCCGAAGGTGGTTGATTTTCCAAGTGTCCATCCAACCGCACGAAACGTTAGCCGTCGGCGCAGAGTTACTTCTGAATAGCGTCTGGTTTCAGGTTGGTGGAGCGAGGTGTCCGTTTTGGGTGCTCACAAGATCGAGCGCCGCTGCCTGGCTCGCTCTCTCTGTGGTCTTCTGTTGCTGAGTCCGCCTTGCGGTGTTGACTCGTTGCAGGGGATTCGAGGGCTGATGTATGGCGGCCGCGCGGCGTCATATTCCTGTATCTTCCGTACCCGCTCCTCTCGCGAGGAGTTGCTACTATGTGGCCTTGACGGTTGGGTGAAACCATGACGCATACAATTCGTTGACTTTCCTGTATCCAATACAATCGTGCTTCTAGCTTCGAACTAGTCCCCCAAGCACTCGCAAAAGTTGCTTTCCAAGCCTGTCAAGTCCAATCGGAAGCACAAGAAAAAGTGTGGTAAGGCTCCAGTTAAACGATACCTTACAGTCTGCCCACCCCCATCCCAAAAACCAGCGCCCGAACCTCCGCCACTCCAAAATCACCAGAAAGCACCCACGATGCATATGCAATAACCTTTATGCTAAGCTGCGAGACTCATACACTAGCTTGCAAACCAAGGTACATACACAGATTTGTATCTTAGAAATTCATAACTTCATCAAATATATCTCCCCTTCCCCACACGTTCTCGCGCATCACGTCAATAGCTATCACTTCGTGTGTTGTCGAACTACGCCCCTGAGCCTGTTTCCGAAAACTGCAAAGAACAAGCAAGGTTTCCGCCGGCGAGTCAGTGGCGCTTCCCGAGTGTTGAAGCGAGTGTAAATTTTTATTTGTGCCTAGCCTGATTCAATTGGTCAAACTTACCTCGGGCCGTGCTCCGCCGTGGCGCTGAAGCGAAATTTGCTCGAGTTCAACGCTGAGCGCTCAGCTCCTAGCGAATCCACGCTTCACCCAGTGTTATGAGCGACTCTACGACAAGGCTGGTTACTTCCGGCTGTGTAGATGATTTTTGTGCTAGGCAGTCTATTAGATTAACGGGTAAGCTCAAACTCAACCCACTACAAGCCTAGACCAACTTACGGTATGTACCCGATCTTCATTTTTATTCCGAGAGTGAATACAATTAGCTGCGCAGAACTTCGCATAACCCACAGCAGCTCGCAAAAATCGGCTATCGAATCTCTACTTTCAGTCTGAACCGTGTCAAGGGCTATAGATAGGAACGATGTTTACACCGGCTAGTGCTGTAGATCATTCAGCGATGAGTCTGGATCACAGTGACATGTAAGGATGCTTGTCTTAGTCGTTTATCTAGTTCTTCGATGGCCCTGCATTCAAGGCTACAGGTGGGGCTATGATTAAGTCTACTTCGCGTTCCTCGCACGCTGATGCTTGCCGCCTGTTTCAAGATCATGACGCATTCGCATTTAAGCAAGTCTACCCGTCCTGCAATAGACCAATTCCTGAGTGCCAGGATGGGCTGCCACGCTGACATCGGCATTCAAGGGTCATCGCAACTATGCCGAAATGCACTGGGCTTGTCAGATCATGTGTTAATTGTTTACCCCCATCAGGCATGGACCCAAGTTATTAAAGATCCCCCTTCCACTCTACCAAGTGTGTTATGGCTCTGGACGCATCGAATTCCGTGCGAGGTGCGCGGAGTCTATCAAATTTTGCACGTTTTGGAGGACTCATTGATTTCCCCCCAGTTTCTGCCAGTGTTCTCCAAGGCCTAGGCCTTCTTATGACAGCGTGGCGGGTTTACTTTCGTTTTAGAATCCGCCGTTTTTGGTGGGAGGATACCTGGGCAGCCATCTTGCTCTTCACTGGTTTGCTTTGGGTGATAGCACAATGGACGTTCTTGCTCACTAGTAAGTGTTAATGATTTCAGAGAGCCTATTACTTATGACCAGGCCATCTAGATGGCGTAACATCCATTGTAAGCTCGTGGATATACTCAATTGGTTACACATGTATTGTAGCGTCTGTGTCAGTATCCGCCGTTCCTTACTCGTTCTGACCTTGCGCGTTTAGGCTTGTGCGCATGAGCATCCTATTCTCTATCATCCGCATTATCCATGGGAGTCCTCGACTCCTCAAATTCACTTACGCATGTGTAGCGTTCTTTGCAGCTTGCTGGGTCATACTCGTCACCGAGAGAGTATGGCGGTGTGCCTCGAACCCGAGCTGGCACCGAGTTAAACCCTCATCCAGAACATTATACTGTAAAGCGACACCTCAAATGTCAATCTTTGAATTCACCAGTAAGTCTTGATTTCGCCCTTTGGCTAACCTTTGGACATTGAGTGCTTACGGATGTGGGACATTCAGCCGAGTGCATCGCAGTATCACTCCTTGTCGTCATTCCTTTGCGTATGCTATGGAGGGTCAGGCTATCCAAGCGGGAGAGGAGAATGATCCTTTCTATTTTTGCTTCCAGTGTTGTTCTGGCCTTCGCTGCACTGTTTCACATCCTCGGCCGGCTGCATAATAGCTATGTCGTGATGGTCGCTGGTATAAATCTCGAAGTGGGTCCATTGTCTCGTTTCATGACACGTGTAATGCTAACGTTTTTGGGACCGTTCACCAGGTCACCTTGGCGCTCTTTGTCTGTAACTTGCTTGTCGTTGTAACATACGCGTACCGCTACTGGGTCCATCACAGGACCAGTCCAGACATGACGGAGGGGACCACGGAATCGGAAGATATATCGGCAAGCCACGATGACGATTTTACAACGTCGACGGCTCGGGTGACAACCATGCATCGGACTACCGTCGACCTAGCCATCATGATATCTTTGGATTGTCACTCTACAAATATGTCGGAGAGCGTCTGAAAATCTGGGCTAAGGGTGATTCGTCCTCGGTAGTACCGTGAAGTTCAGTTATTGTATCTATCTTGCGTTGGTCCTGCGTATCTAAATAAATTATGAGAATACATGGGTGGAGAGGCTGGCGACAACTCGTCCTTAATATATTAGGATGGCACAACCACAAAGTTGTCGATCATGTCAATCAGTCGGTGAACTCCACCATCGTTTAGGAAGAGAATGTTGGAGAGCCTCCTTAGTGATGTGTGCACGAGGGGTGAGATTACAAGGAAGTAAACTGGGTGACTATAATGTTTTATAGAGTTTAAAAATCGAGAACATGGAGTGAGCTGCCTGGACTCACTGCGTAATCCCATTCGTGAACTTTGCTTCGAACTCGGTGTCGTTACCATTTGCATCTTTAGCAGCATTGAAATCCAGTGTGGGTCGCAACGCCACTCCAGATGGACGCATCCGCAGCATATCGGCCTGGCAAGGATAAAGTGTTTTCTGTGCGAACCACCCGCTCACATAGGAACATGCTGTGGCTTACCTGGGCATATTCGCCTCCCGAATCCAAAGATGAAGTCGGCGGGGTTATCTTCGTTCAACATCCCTTCAGAGTCCAAAAACCGCTCAGGAATGAACGCCCCTGCATTGGGATAACGAGTTTCATCACGTGACATTACCCTGGAGATCAATATTATCCTAGTACCGCGGTAAGCGATGCGTCGACTGTCCATACCAAAGATTTGCAATGATGGTTGCCCTTGTTGAACAAATGTCACTGCGGACAGATTCTGAGTACGTTAGGGGACCAACCGGTCTCCACCTCAACGTTTCCCGTACAATTGCATTCACATACGGCAAGGACGGTCGGTCCTCGTACTCGGGAAGCCTGTCAGTCCCAAGCACAGCGTCAATTTCTGCTTGAGCACGTTTCCACATGGGGGGGTTCTTGACCATCGCAAGCGTGAAACTCATTAACGTCGAACTAGTCTATTGGTTTCATGAGTGGCACATGCATCATGGAACTTGTACTACAGACCGTCTCTGCAGAGCCTAGTAGTGTGCACTAAGAGTGAGATTCAACCACCATTCGGCTGTGTCGGCGAAACCTTACCAAGAAAAGCAGTCGAAGAGGCTGTTTGAGAGCCGTCTCGTATTCGACAAGGTGCGAGCCGTCAATTTTTCCATACGGTGGATATGATCAAATACCATCGTGTCGATTACAATGTCTTCTTTGGCCTCCTGCAGCAGACTAGTTGTTGCCATCCTGTTCCGACAGATCAAGCAAGGCTTACCATGCGCTTCTGGACCCACTGGTATGGCGTTTCAATCATCTTGGTCCTCAACGCGTAGGCCTCTCTTGCTTCACGTCTGATCCAAGATAAGGCGGGGATCGATTCAGGTACACTCAACACTTTGCAAGAATGGAGTTGAGTATAATCAACGATTCTTGAGGTTTACTCTGAAGAGCTTACAGAACGGGAAAGCTTTGAGGAGGATCGACTTCTCAGGTGTCAATGCCGACAAGGAAACTTTAATAAAATCGTCGGCGATTGACACCATAGGGTCCTCCCGAGGTTGTGGCTCGTAGTCATAGATGGCAGACAGTGCCACCGCGGCAGCAAACCTAGAAGAAGCCAATATTATTTAAGAACGAGCACGTAGAACTGATGCCCTTACGTTGAATAGTGAAACGGATATTCGTTAGGATCGTCAATGATGTTAGTGGCTATCTAGCGGGCTCTGCGAAGTTGCGTCGGGCGAAAGGCGAGAGCAGCTTCGGCATGGAATGTTTGATGGATGATGCGTCGGCATAACCTCCAATGTGGACCATAGCGTGTAAAACCAACGTTGCAATCGTGCCCATACCTGACAGAGCATGAATCCGAATCATCGCCCGTGTTTTATATACAGCATTATTAGGAGAACATTTACAATTTGCACTCACGGGTCAACAGTTGCAATGAACGGACGGTCAGAGTATACTTGCGATCGTTTCCCCAGCAGCTCGGTCGCGACCGAGGTCGAGTTCAACACAATAACATCTGAATCCAAAAGTCGGACACACATGACATCACCTGAAAATCGTCAGAGTAAGGCGTCCCGCCTACGCACCACACTCACCATACTTGGCACGCCATGCTGTGTATGTCAACCAGGGCTCCCTAGTGTTGACAGAGAGGGCATTTCCCAACAGCGGAAGTGGGGTAGGACCGGGGGGGAGAGGGTAGCCCTTCCTCTCAACGCGATTCCGAATGAACCGTAGGATTGCGTCCACCGTAACAATTGCGGTTGGAAGCAGCACTGCGAGGTGAGTAGCTGAGAGTTGTGTAGCAAAAGTAGGCCACTCCATGGGAGAATTGAGTTCTCCCTCCATGAATGTACCCTCTTATAACCATTCAACAAGGTACTTCTGATGGGAGCAATGGTCTTGGCTATCAATATTATACGAAAAAGTCCATGGACGAGTCGTAATTTCAATGCGAGAGCTTGAGACAACAGTTCCTGAAGGCTTCAATGAATTTAGAATACCTTCCACGCTGAATCAGACTCTAAATTGATGGAACTATTACGTGACGCTGACCGTCGCTCCCTGCCACTGGCATATCCCGAAGTTGCCAAAGTACTTGACGGATACAACAGCCTCCCATATTTTCAACTCAACGGGCGTGTGGTCGCCGTCTACTGAGGCCGAAGAGTACTCAAGTATCTTGGGGGCTTTGTAGAACTTTGTAGAGTTTAAACCTACAGGCGATTTCCATACCACCTGTAGCGGCGGCGTGATGCCAATATGATCGATACATAAGTGCATGATCTGAGCGATGAGAAACGTACTGCTATATATTACTCTCGTGAACCGGGCTGATGGCTGAACCTGGCAAACTAGGAAGTGCCGCCCGCACATACCTGCTCGATTCATCGAGAGGCTGTACGTATACACCATACAGATTCGTACTTAGTCTTCCCACCAGACGTTTTAGGAGACTCGGAGACGGACTCACCACCAGCTATCAAATACCGTCCCGCTCGTAACGGGACTAAGAAGAATGTGATTCAAAGATAGTATATATAGGTCGAAAGATGGTGCGCTCGAGAGTTCCCCCGAACAACTGCACGAAGGGATCGAGAATTTCGTCCCTTGGCAACTTCCGCACGTAATCGAACCAATGCAGACATCCTCGCGCTAGTGTTGAGAGCACAACGGGTCAGCGAAGAGTCAGCGGACGATCACCTGGCACCAGATCACTGAGGGGAGGATACTCGCTGAAGACCATTGACTCGACAACTGAATACCAGCCATGCTACCAACCCGACAATGTTTTGTGATGCCCACAGCTATCCTTGAAAATGCGCGCCGATGGCCTTCAATGAACCCTAGAGACGATCATCATAGACCAATGACTACGGTTAAACGGGAGAAGGTGGGCGGAAAGCGCTTCGGCGCTTTCCGATCCTGGATGGAAACCAATACCTACCAGTACCGGGTGGAGTGTGAGGGCAGGTGCCATCAGGAAAAAAAAAGACCGTGTCAATGTAGTATTACCATGTAGCAGCCGTAGCACATATACACCTTGTAGTGTAGCAACTCAAATTCACCACAGCCATGATTCCAATTTGGCAGTTTGTTCCCATGTGGTACAAGTTAACTGGTCTCCAAATTTTTGAGCGCACCAAACGGGTTGTCTCGAGATGCAGGCACTCGTGCGAGGAGTGCCTTGTTCATGGCACTGGGCACTTCGCTCACGTCCTCGACCACCGTCCTTGAAATTTCTCCCCACTTTCCCCTTGGGTTGGCGGGCTGCCTCGACTGCCACCGCGCGTGCCCCGGAGAGCACAGAGCTACCACAGTACACCTACCCCAAGTATGAACTGTCAGAGGCAGACCTCAAGCGGATCAACTTCCAGAGGAACATTGGTGTTTCCGCACACATCGACTCCGGTAAGACTACCCTCACGGAGCGTGTTCTCTTTTACACCGGTCGGATTCGTGAGATTCATGAGGTTCGTGTTGCGTCATGGCAATGAGCCCTTGAAAAAATCCCCGTTCATATAACATATCCAGGTCCGTGGTCGGGACGCCGTCGGTGCCAAGATGGATAGTATGGAACTGGAACGTGAAAAAGGTATTACCATACAGAGCGCGGCCACTTTCTGCGACTGGGAAGCGCTATCCCCCACGACTGGCGAAAAGCAAAAGTATGCCATCAATATCATTGATACCCCAGGTCGGTACTCCTTTTCAAACGAAACGCACTCTCTCTGACTTGAGAAATGACGTAGGACACGTCGACTTTACTATAGAGGTCGAGCGCGCCTTGCGTGTGCTTGATGGTGCCATCTTGGTCTTGTGTGCTGTTTCTGGTGTCCAGAGTCAGACTACTACGGTCGATCGTCAAATGCGTCGCTATAACGTCCCTCGGATATCCTTCATCAATAAAATGGATAGGTGCGACCTGGTCCATTGACGTGATATTAAAATACCGAGTTATCTTCCAGACCCGGGGCAAATCCATGGAGAGTTATCGGTCAAATTCGGTCTAAGCTCAAGATTTCCGCTGCGGCAGTCCAGGTTCCTATTGGTGTCGAAGACGAGCTCAAGGGTGTCGTAGATCTGGTTCGTTGGAAGGCAATCTACAATGAGGGCGAGAAAGGGTGATTTGATTTGATTGCTCTCTTTGGCTCGCAGCCTCACTCGTGTGCTTGGTTAGTATCAAAATTGTGGAATCAGATGAGATCCCAGCTTCGGTCATCGATCTCGCCAAGGAGAAACGTGCCGAGCTCATCGAACAACTCGCCGAGGTCGACGACGAAATTGCTGACATGGTTCTTGCCGATGAATCACCCTCTAGTCATCAGATCGCCGAAGCCATCCGCCGCGCGACCGTCGGTCTGAAATTCTCCCCTGTCTTCCTCGGTTCGGCTA